>JAODUK010000539.1:0-12500 GCA_027564635.1 Typhlichthys eigenmanni | reverse complement strand
TCTTTTAAAAGATAGCTGATGCAAAACATCTGATCCATTAGCTGTCATGCTCTGGTGCATCAGGAAATGTCCTATTCGGTCACTCAGCTTCAACGTTTTACCCTCACCTCGGACAAGGAAGCTCGCTTTCTCTCTCTCTCTCTCTCTCTCTCTCTCTCTCTCTCTCTCTCTCTCTCTCTCTGACATGTGACCTCTCCATTGTGACATGTTGCACACTGTGTGGAAATGACAGTTCAATGTCTGGAGCGTCCCGGTCCTCTTTTTAAATTATCATTAGCATTCTTTCCCTTATAAACCATGTGAACGTTTAGTACCGTTACTGTAGCAACCCGTGGGTAGGTTGTTTGTCCTGTTGCTTTCTGAGAGTTCATCCAGAGAGTTCATTGAGAGCGGATCCAGAGGTAGTACAGCTTGCTAAATCAGTTTTACTGTAATACGCCTTGCTTTTGTCTTGTACATTGAACCAAATGTAAATACAAATATACTGTATACAGTACATATAAATTATATATACGTATATATACACAGTGTATGGATTATGAAACGTATTGGTACATCCGTGATGGACAGTATATTTCAAAGACATTAACAAATGCAGGCCGTGTGTGCTCATGGGGGTACAGCAAACTAGCCAGCAATGCTAGCCGTCTCTGTCGGCATTTATAATGTCCGTCTGTTACCAGCGCAGTGACAGCCGAATGAATAACACAGAGGAGGTCAGCTTCACGGTAGATTGTGAGAAGGCAAAATACAGGTAGATGGACACGTAGATTTGATTCACCAAGTCTGATTTGAATACTGAGGAATGGATAGGAATCTATACATTTCGTCACTAGTGTTTAATTTGTCCTTATATATCTAAACTGGATTAGAAAGAAAGTTATTAAATATTCCAAAACCGCTTACTTTTTCCACTGTTGTTCCATCTACTCGAAAACATTGTTTCATGTCATTGGTATTTACATTTTTAGTATTTTCCTTTCTTTGTTTGTGTCTAATTGTGTCCACTAGGGTTTGCCCTATAGGGTGCCATGCACAGTGCAGCAATTACACCTAAGAAGTGCTACTCAAAACATAGAAAGTACATAAATGCCAAAGATCTAAGAAATACTCCGAGCCTATGCTCAGACACACAGACAGAGACAAACACACACATGTACTTTCACGCACGCGTGCCCACACACACACACCCACACACAAATTATATCCATTTACAGAAAACCAATTAGTGGATAAGCAATCAGGTCTAAGAGTCTGAGAAAGAGACAACAAAGCAAATATGAAGGGATTGTTTTGGAGACGATATGCTTGCTCTCCGCAAGAGCGTGGGGATATATATAACCTTCTCGTTTCACTCTGGAGAGATCCATTAGACTAGTTAATGTGGAGTCATTTCACTAATTAATCCCAACTCAGACACACAGGACATGTATGTTTACTGAGTGTGTGGCAGTGTGTGTACGCCTGTCTACGTAACAGTGAATAGCCAGACAACACGTGGGGGAAGGGGGTTGCTAGGGGAAATTTTATTGAAGACAGATATGTATAATAATAATAATATTTTTTTGAAGAGTCCATGTACAGTAAGGGGATTTTCAGGTACAGAAGAAATCAAGTGACATGCTGAGTTTTGAACTTGGTATTGCTGCATTGTGAGCACAGGCAGTCAACATTTCTCCTGTAGCAGTCAAGAAAAGAGCACCCCACTTGAACTTGAAACATGATTCATTTGGATGGAAGCATGAACTTGCTTTCATATGACGTTTTTCTAAACTTTAGTGGCTCTGGATAGAAAAACATGCCATTTAAATTATGTTGTTAATAATATATAATAATTATATATATATTTTTCACGTTAAATAATATCGGCTAACATGTTTAATGTAAATTTGTCCGAAAAAAATAACATTTGCCTGCAAATTTTTAAAAAGATAATTAATTTCCAGATTGAAAATCAAATTCAATCATCTGACACCTACTGGATTATTGTAGTCTATTTGAAATCGTATGTGGAGAATATACATTAATTAACAGACCTGTTGTAAACATGGGCTCTGTCTCCATTTTATTATGGCATTTTTAATAAGGTATATTCATTGTCACTCTCAAGGCCTGCACTGACATTCTGCGATGCTATCACACTCCATGCATATGTTTTGAAGGACCATAGAAAGAAAAACACTCACAAACCATATATACCGCTCTCCTGCAGACATAATTAACGGTGCAGCTTTTCATTAAGCTACTGTATGCAAAACATAGACATCAATACAGAAGATGTGGTGTGCTTGCCTGTGTGTGGGTGTGCACGCACACACGCACGCCTGTGGATGAAAGCGTGAAAACGTAATGAAGACAGAATGACAAAAAAACGGGTGATGGAAGACTAACTGGAGAAAGACGTGGTTTGCGTCGCCCCGCAAATATCACTTCCTGTTAAGCAATACAATCTTGAAGGAATCCCTCGGCTGCAGAGGCGAAGGCTTGTTGTTCTGAGTTGAAAATCCATCATTTGTGACAATCGTCCTCGTGGAACGACGCAGGGAGAGGCGAAGAGGAAGGAGAATAGGAAAGCACTGTGTGTGTGTGTGTTGTGTAATGGTGTTTGTCAGTTGTCTTCCTGAAAGCGAGGAGAGGGGCAGGAATGTGAAACAGTGAAAACTGGGACACATTCACACGTAGAGAGAGAGGATGAGTGAAGGGCAGAGTTTCATTTGTAGTCTGCACGCACACGAAACAGTGGCTGTCTGAGAAAACACGTTATTCGTTCTTTGCCCTCACAGTCTCGTCTAATGAAATGTACAATTCACATGCCAAATGAGCCGAATGGCAGGGCGACCTCCCCATAAGCCAGGAGCTGGTTCAATCCCTTTCAATAGTCACATTGTCTCACCGTGTCACGGAAAGCCACCATCCATCTCAGATTGTTCTAGAATCTGCCTACACTTTAATTCCCCAACTGAAAGCTTCTGAGGAAAAAAAACTGTTAATTCCCAGATCTGAAATTCAAATTTGATTTGAGGCATCATGCTATTCACAACTCTCATCGAGGAGTGATTAAAGCTCTTTATAAAGTTCCGGAAAGAGTTTTTTTTTCCCCCCTCTGTGTTGTGAGTAGATGATAGATGTCAATCACCACTTGGCTTTCTCAATGACCCTTTATTAAAAGGTCACCCAGACCTAAGAATGATTGAGTGAGTCGGGTACATCCAGTGACAGAAACATTAATCGCATCACAAGACGAGAGATGCTAGCCTTTGTTATGAGATCAGACATACCAGACACAGTGCAGCAAGATGCAACAACACAGGCCTATGACCCATCTTTTCATTCATTCATTTCAGTTACAGTAAGCAGCCTCTCCTTTATGTAGGTTAAAGGTGTAGTATCTGTTGTGTGTTACATGCCGCCAGAACCTATAAGTTTCTGTCCCACTGCACTGTTCATGTTTGAAATACGACATGTATGGCTAGAGAGGCAGATAGGCAGAGAACGGTTTGAGTGTCGGGACGTGTGGCGTGTTGTGGGACGGGGGCATAAACAGTTTATGGCGGTGGTGGTTGTTGACACAAGAAGGGCCACTGATCGAGGAGTATACCTTTAAACACACCAACTTCATGCCTGTTGCCTTGACTACGCTGTATCGATAATGCATAGATGTTTTCTTGAGCTCGCCTCCCCAATAATTAGCCGCCACGTTTACTTCTTTGGGACTTTGATACATGTAATGTTCTGCAAATACTTCCTTTTGGTTCCATTATTTAGATTATTTTTTGTGGACTGAGCCATTCTTTGCTGCCTGCTTCCTTTCAAGATCATTGTTGTACACTGACTGACATGCTGTTTCTACATAAAGTGCATTTAATTTTTCAATAAAGAGAGCTGCACAAAGACTTGTAAGTAGTCTGAAACCTTAATTTTGCAACTCTTGAGCACAGACATGTCCCTCAATGAAGGGTGACAGTTGACAGACAGAAACGCACCTCATTTAATTAAAAGGCAAATACACATTCACACAATTATGTTCACTGTGGGCATGCACATTCTTTCATTTGATACCTTTAAGTTAACTGTACAGTATATTTTTCTGTCCTAATTTAATTCACTGCTTTACTGTTGCTATATTATCCACGCGAGACCTGATGGCTGCAATAAAGCACTAATTACAAGCACAGAAAAGGCAGAGACAACTTGTGATAAAACATTCACAGTTTATAATAATTTAACTCAAAACGCTTGCTAGAACAATGCTCTAAATTGTGTTGTAATTATTCTCATATCGGCTCAGAAGATTTTGTGAATATGAAACATTACTGCAGCCAAATTGTATTATTTTATGAAACAAACAGATGTTAATTGATAATTTACTTGTACAGTATGCATCTCTAATAGGCTATAGGCCTATTGTCATGTCACATTAATGTATAAAAGTGTAAAGCCATGGGCTTTTATCAGAGCATTGAAGAATAATTAGGAAATAGCGCCCTCGTGCGTACACTACCATGTGGCATGCATTATGCATTAAGTTATTTTATTTAGCGTAGCCTATATATCATAATGTGTCATGTATATTTCAATAAGCATGCTAATCAGGTATCGAGGGAGCCTGAGAATACTTGTTCTTAAATGTTGCTATACATTTACAATGACATGCTGCCAATCCAAATGAACTCCCGCCTCTAGGAATGAAGGTAACCAATCACAACCCAACCACTGACACAAGTATTTGGTTTCCTGAAAACTTCCAGCGTCTGCTGAAATCAGTACGGTACTGCCCTCCAGAACGTGACACCCTTTGTTTCAAATGATCTTCATATTGACTTAAAAACACAGTGTTGTTTTATTGTTTTACTACTTTGAATTGCAACAGTAATACTATTCCTACGTCCATGCTCTTACCGAGAAAGTGGTGAGGACTTTCAGGAACTGATGAAAGCGGCTTGTGCCACAAGGACTTCTGTCCCTTGGTAATATGGGATCCACTCTCCACTATATGCTACTGTATATTGTCTATTTAGATCCACAAGATTACATGACACGTTGTGAACTGTGCACATAGAACCTACGTCTTTAATAATACTAGGGAGTTTATCATCGACAGTGGCGTTACTAAATCCCCACCATATCTGCAACTTTATTAAACCTTAGATGGTTTGTATTGCATGGTCGCCTATGGTGACACAGGGATGGGTCTTTGAGTTTGCGCTCTGTTCTCAAGGCGACGAGCTCTACTGCTCTGAAGTGTGGCTCTACAAACTGATCGTCTACATGGAAAACCCTGCTTTCTGCATGAAAGCGTCTATCTCCACTACAAGGTGGGTTGTAGGCTAACCGTGATTTGTGTGTTCTAATGTGCGTTTATTTTTCCCTGCTCAACGTGTAGTCTAGATCTCCAAATAACTTGCTGAACTGGTTGGACTCACTGTTGCAGTTTGGTTATTAAGACAAGTGTTGTTTAAATTAGGCACTAACTTAGATTTGCCCTACTGAGGCTCTTTGTGATAAACCAATGTTCTATTATTCCACCATTATTATTCTACCTAATCTGGTTTCTGATGCCATAATTATTCATACATTTTTTAACCTTTACGTAACCTTTTCTGACCTGGCAAGTATAAATACATTACTCTATAGCCTATGGGGGTTCTGGCTGCAGTATCTGTAGCCTAAATAATATAGGCCTAGACATTATAAATATGGAGTCCACAAGGACATGTTTGAATGTGGGGCACACAGAAAATGTCAAGTATTGGCACATCCAATCATATTGGTTGAAATTTTTTTATTTCAACTTGTGTTTTATCTTGATCTCCAGAAATGGAATTACATCTACTGTGAGGAAAGTGTGTGTGTGTGTGTGTGTTACTAGCCTTTTAATTACACTCCTCGCTAAATTCTGTTGTTTCTGTTAAGCATGCATTGTCCTCTCCTTTACCACAGTGACATCTAGTGCCTCTGCAGCATCCACGCGCATCCAAATAATGTTGCTTGGTTACAAGGCCATCTGAAACAACCTCCCTTAGTTTGTCAAGCGTCTACTACTGTTCAACTTCCAGAGCTCTAAAAATTCCCCCACTGTCAGACTAACTCTGTAATATTGACGTGCGTTGGATGCCATTTTGGCAGTGTCTATGCTGTACTGCGTTGGCTGGGTGCTATGCAGTGACAGGAGAGCCTGACATAAATGTGTATTAGTCTGGCAAGCCGCCCTCCTCGTCAGGTTCTTGCAGGTTTTTATTTTTATGTCCTCCACATTTTGCTCTTGAGACATTTCTTTCATCTGGCTGTCCTGTTATTTCTCTAACGGTACGTTCTGCCTCTAGATCTTCCCTGGTCTCAGTACAGTATTTATCTCTCCCCCTCTCCCCACCACCCGGCCCTCCCCCACCTGTCAAGGCAGACTCGGTGCTTGCTAGCCCGCACCATAGCCAGAGGATTAGCCTGTGCTGTCTGTCTGTGGAGCTCCATGCGATGCTAAAGCCCCGCTTTACTATATTCGGTGTGATTCCACGTGTTGAGGGAAGCTCCAGAGGGGTTAGGGGAAGTTTAGTGCAGCCGGGGCTGAATCACCTGTTGCCCCAGAGCCAGGCAGAGCAGCAGGTGAGTTCTTCTATGGATACTTCTTGTAAGGAAACTCCAACTGCAATGTTGGCTATTGCAAATAATACAATCGATTATATGAAATTATTAATGAAATCCACCACTTAACATAACAATTAGACATACTTCTTAAAACAGTAATGCATCTCTCATTATAATGATGTCATTATAGTGTGCAGTACAAAGTTAGAGTATTGAAAATGTATTTAGGAATATGTCAGATGTAATAGAAAAGTCTGAGTTGATCAAATCTGTGACTTTCAGGAAGAATTTGAAACGTGCAGTAGCCAAGTGTACATGCACTAATTGTTGGCTTGTATCCTATATATTTTATAATTAATGTTTTACTTTTTGGAAAAAAGGCTCTGAAATGATACTTGGCTTTCCCACTCTGAGGTCTTCATTCTGCACTCGCTCAAAAAGCAATAATTCTTTTGTGATTTAAGAATGTCAGTGACACTATTAATCTCCTACTAATCTTGGATATTGATGAAAATGCGATACAACCACTTGTTTTAATGAGAGTTCTAATGATGTGCCTTCAATCTTACTTTCTCAGTCACATATTTAGAATAATATTGTACTGTGAGTTATATGAGCTTGTATTAAGTTGCCAAAGTACACTGCCTCTGAATCTGAGGCAAATTAAGACATGACGGGGTTTGCTTTGTGACTATTTTAGCTAAAGTTTAGTGTTTAGGCTTTAAACTGCATTGTCAGTGGGGAAAAAGTCACCTAGCGTTTTTCTTCACAACCCTGTTGTTTATTATTGCACACCTACATTTTTTGCTTGACCTCCATACCAATAGGCTGGCGCTGAATACAATTGGTTGGTATGGTAATGAGGATCACTGCTCTAGGCTTAGTCTGACAGTTTTATGGTGGGTGCTGTGAACACATTATTTCATGTTCTGTCTTTGACATGGGGACCTAAAGCAGTTTTATGTGAAACTCTATGTTCAAGTCTTGAGACTATTTGTTGCAAGTGAATGATGCATGCAAAATGCATTGATTTTGTTGATAGGCTGCAAATGAGGCACTATACTATATGATATTTAGTAAGACTCTCCTTGACTCCATATTGCAAGGTAAATGTAAGCTACTACACTTTTTGTCAAAGTCATCAACTATCTCCTTGCATTTCACTAGCTTAGTGTTCTCTGTGCGTGTGTAAAAAATGATCCGATACTTCTACACAGCCCTGGCTCCGTAAATAGTAACATAAACAAAGTGGCGAACACCACTCGTATCAACAAAGCCGTAACAATATGCTTTGCTTCACAATGCATTTCTATGTGGAGCGATACTGTATTGATTTTAGCTCGAAATTAGCAAGCATTCTCGTGAATGACTAACCCTGCCTTTTAAATGGCAGTTAGGTTATAACTAGCAGTATAGTATTAATCAAAAGCTTGCAGCTCAAGTAAGCCACCCTTAAAGCATGTTTCTGGCTAGTGTTTACTGAACACGAGATAACAGAAATATGTCCAGAGAATAATTTGACCGAAAACGACATATTCTCTGCTTGGGTGTTTATATACAGTACATTTAACATTAGTTAAGAAATGGTGTGATTTTTACATATTTTAGAACCTGAAAGCGTCCCATATACCTTCTGTTGGCAAATAAATACCGTAAAGCATACAGGATACATAGTTATTAAGTAGTTAGTTTAAAAAATGGTTTTAACGATTTACTATTAAATAACATTTAAAAAACGGCTTTAAATGCTTTGCTAGAATGCTAGTTTACATATTGTCCCTTCAAAGACATCCCTGTTTATTTCAGGATTTCCACCTCTCAAACTGCTTTTCCCATCGATACAGGTATGGCCTCCATCTCACCAGCTGACTGCCATGCCTGGCAAGCCTCAGACCTTTGAGAGACATGGCTCTGCATACGTGTCTAATGGGTACGGAGTCAACACGGCGATGGAGCACGCATAGGGTTTCTTTACCAGACTAGAAGGGCTACAGTGGTGGGGTGGGGGCAGGAAGGAACATCGCACAGAGAGAGAGAGGGATGAGAAAGAACAACACAACCGCTGGAGTCCTGTTCTGGACTCCAGCCCCAGACGTCAGCTCTCTAACGTCTGACGGGGGCTGTGAGGATGAGGATGATGGCGAGGACGAAGGTGCAGAGGCAAGAAGGGAGAGGGAGGAGGAGGAGGAGGAGGTGGAGGAGGACTTCGACAGCCAAATGGACGAGAATGGCGTCATTGGGCTCGGGGATGCGCTGGAGGCCTTGGAAGTAAGTTCTGGCGGTGGCGATGGACAGCCCGGCCCACGCTGGTTCGAAGGAGCCGCAGGCGGAACGGAAGCCAGTCCTGCTGGACGGCCAGAGGAGGTGGAACCAGAGACGCCTTCAGAGGAGCTCAGTTACAGTCTGAGTGAACTGCAGGATTCCCTGTCCCAAAATGACCCCCCAGGGAAGGATGCGCCCGCTCTGCTATGCTGTGAGTTGTTAGAATTTTGTTTTCACGTTGGTCACCTATAAAGAATTACTGGCAGAATTAAGTTGTAGCGTGTAGTGTGTCCCTACGTGTGTAGGGACGTAGGGCAATGACAAATATTTAATATTTCTAAAAACATTTAGTGATTTTGTGAAGTTTTCAGTAAAACCTTCCATAATGGTGAAATGTTTAATCAATTGTTTTTGCTTATGGATGCCATTAGGCTACTGCATGTTTTGCTAGGCACGTTTTGGTGAACCATGTCGCATTGCTTCCATTTTGACTGGCACTGTTGTAGATGAAAATACGGCGGGTAGTGTCGATGTCTGGACAGAAGACGAAGAGCTGGGTCACACGGAGGAGGAGAAGCACCTAAGGTGGGTGGTGCAGAGACGGAGCACAGTGCCCCTCCCCAAGAACAAGCAGTCGGACCCGATGGAGAGAAACAAAGAGGAAACTGCTCAGGTGGAGAGCGTTGGCATCAAACAAAATAATAGTGAACATGCAGAAATGGAAAATGATGCCACAGGATTGAATGCAACTGGAAAGGTCTTGGTTAAGAGCCATGTTGTCAGAGACGAGATGATATCCCCAATAAATTTTAACCTTGATCGGCTGGCTTTGGAACCCAACATGCTTTCCAGCAAAAGTCTTAAAATCGGAACTGGTCCACAGAATGGATCAGGCTCGAACACGTTCGGATCTGGAACCCTCTCAGCTTTTGTTTCATCCAACCTCCTTCGTCCAATACCGGTATCTCAATCTCCTCCGACTTCCAGACCTCTGAGTCATCTCCACCTCCTCCACTTTTCCAGTGAAGAGCTAGCTTGCTCTCCTGGAATAGAAGACGAGACATTCCCAGAGACTGCGTTTACAGAGAGCCTTCCGGAATCCTACAGCAGCCGTGTGAGCCAGCCTTCGAAGCATGGTTGGCCTCACGAGTCAGACGGGGAAGATTTCAAACACGGGACTTCTTCTTACCCAGTAGACATCGCTCCTAAACGAGACGCATCTTGTAATTGGAGTGGGACAAGTGTCCGTCGTAAACGGGAACCTGAAAAAAGACACCCACCCTCACTAGGCAAGGAGAGGCAGTGCTCTCCTGAAACTAAATACTGGTCTGGCTCCCTCAAGACAAGTCCAGACAGAGGCCAGAAGATACCTAGGAGAAGTCCTTGGAAGTCCAGAAGCATTCATTTGAACTTGGCCGACGGCAGGTAAACACCAACCAGCCTCTGTAGTCAAAACATTCTTCCTATTCAGTTTTGTAGTGTAAGCAAAAATCCCTACGTGTTCCTGCATTGATTGGCAGGACGGAACCCCTCAGTTACAGCACACCAGACTTCTCCAGGATAGAGCCGCGCATTCACTTCCCCAAAAGTGGATACACGCCCCCCAAGAGCGCCGGCCCCTCCAGGAGGTCCCCGTCAGCGGCGCCGCCGCTGGTGTTCATGTCTCCTGCCGACATCGTGAGGGAGGTTCTGTTCAGCAGCACCGACGGCCTGGCTTCACCAGACCCACAAGCCCCTCACCATACCGTGCCAGAGGAGTTCAGATGCCCGCGTCAAGCCACCACACTTATGGAGCAGCTACAGGTACTTTCCTACCCTCCATGTTCTGCAGTGTAGTGGTGGCATGCGGTGACATCCCTCATTTGTGTATTACTTTGTTTCAACAGATAAGGCAGCTTTGTCAATACGTTTGTCTCTGTACATGTGTGACTGTCCCCTCCTCTTCCACCTTGTTTCTGCAGGAAGACTACAACAGGCTGCTGACTAAGCACGCCGAGGCAGAGAACACCATTGATCGCCTGCGTCTTGAAGCCAAGGTAATTACTCCGGGAGCCAGCCGCTCCATTTATCACCGCGCTGCCGTGGGGAAGGGAGACACTTGGGAGACACTTGGAAACATGGAAGATTATGACTCTCTCGTTCGCAGCGGCAGTTGGTATACAGTAAATATGCGCTCACACACAATAGTTACAGCATGATATAATAATGTAGCTCTGACGCAGTAGTGGTCAAACTATTTGAACTGTGACCCCCAGCGACTAGATGCGAGCTTATGGTGCAGAACTATAACTGGTTATGATAATTGCATTAATATTTAAACGGCCGCTCTACAGCTGGTGGGAGGAAAATGGACAACGGTTCATAATCTTTGATGTGTGTCTGGTGGTTTGCAACGTTCTTGTTATGATTTGAAACTCCCAGCAACTTGTCCTCTGGCAGCTCGGTGCTCATTGGTCGGCACTCACCTCTACTCCTCCTACTCGTATCTCATTGGTTTACAATTCTGTCTCCCCTACCACTTATGGCACATGCCGTTTTTCAAACATAAAGTGCCTCCAACATTTACCATATTGTGAAGTTTTGTGACATTTTGTTTCCAGATTAGGAGACGGGTGCGTGTGTGTCTGTCTATTTATAGTTGACCATTGTTTGTCATTTGAATGGTGGCTGACTGCATGACATTATGGAATGACAAGGAGATGCTTCAGAGAGGCAGAGGACCTGTCCTGGTACAATGATGGCTGGGAATAAAAGCTCTCAATGTGCAGGATAGGAGAAGTGTCATTCTCACTTGGTCTAGTGGGAGGCATACATAGGCCTCTCCAAGACAAAATGGGGACACTTGTGCGCACATAATCCTGTCAAATGTGTGCATGTGTGAGTAATGGAGAAAGCTAAAATTCTGATATGCACTCTAGTCACATACACTAGAGTGCCTTGGTTGTCTGTGGGTGGTTGGTGCCATTTTTGTAATCTCTGTGAAAATCAGTGGTTTAAAATAAATTAGGCAGTGGTTGAATTAGTGCGTTGCCTGTGGTGTGCCTATATGATCGACATCATCGGTCCGTGACCTCCAGCACTCACTGGATCGGTTCGCAGGCAAGTGTGAAGCGGCTGGGATGAGGATTAGCACCGCAAAATCTGAGGCCATGATTCTTGGAGTCCTTACTCCAAGTGAAGGAGCTCAAGTACCTCGGGGTCTTGTTCGCGAGTGAGGGGACATTGGAGTGGTAGATTGGCCGGAGAATAGGAGCAGCGGGAGCGGTATTGCAATCACTTTACTGCATCGCAATTTTCGTTCCTACCTATGGTCATGACCGAGTTAGTTTGGAGGAGGCCTCGGGGAAGACCCAGGACTAGGTGGAGAGATTATATCTCCACACTGGCCTGGGAACGTCTCGGTATACCCCAGTCAGAGGGGCTGTGTGGGCTCGGGAAAGGGAAGTTTGGGGTCCCCTGATGGAGCTGCTGCCCCGCCCCCGCGACCCAACTACGGATAAGCAGATGAAGATGGTTGGATGGACTAATTAAAATTGTATCGTCCACCCCCACCCTGTCCCTTAGCCCACTAGCCAGCCATCTGTCTCAGTCGTCACATGGACACATAGGTAGTGTCTACTGCCAGCACAATGTATGAGATTAATAAAAAATATATA
>JAODUK010000538.1:0-13613 GCA_027564635.1 Typhlichthys eigenmanni | reverse complement strand
AGTTCATGGCCATAAGACGGGACTTATAAACAAATGTACGATCCAATAGCATTGTGAGACTGAACAATAGGACCCAATGACTATGTAAATGTGGTAAAAAATAAAATAAAAAATAACACATTGTTTTTAAGGATGGCTAAAGGTAACATTGTAATTTTACAACAAGGGGTGCTACAGCGTTTTAACATGACTTGTTAGATGCATTGTCTGTAAGTGGATTTGTTCTTTAATTATATATCAATGTTTAGAATGGCATATTTTATGACTTTATATAGAAATACGTATTTAATTAGACATATTCCTGCAGCCAAGATAATTAATCTCATATCGTATGCTACTGTGATAATTTATACTGGTTGTAAAACACTCACCTTGTCATATTTGTAATATGTGATGGCAATTTCTGTACAATAAATGCTCTTACCAAGATCATGTATTAGGCCAAAGTTTTAATATTCTCCATGGAGAAGACCAGCAGCTGCAGTCAACCCAAAGACTGACACACTGACTGATCACACTTTCTGTTCTCTGCCGTTAAATAGCCTGTTGACTCCTCGCATATGACCCTTATATGACCTTACATTTTTCACGCATTGGTTATATGACCCTGGCTTCCTCAAACATCTGTTACATGAAAGACCTGATCTAGGGGAAGCTTAACCAGTATAAACAGAAGATCCTAAAGACAGTTCTAAATAAAAGCATTGTAACCATGTCTTATCTGAAAACAGACTTGTATGGCTCCGTTAATACTTGAAGCACAAATTAATAGACAACTACACTACGGTAGCATACACAGCCAGTCTAACACAGAAAATGAACGTAATTTTATCTCTCTACAGAGTTCGAAATAGTAAGCTACTATTTTCGATGCTTCAAAAACACCATAGAATAGGCTATACTCACGGCATGGAGAAGTGGGCTATAACCGTGATAAAAGTAGTCCTTTTTCATCTTTTAGAGCTCTATCTGTGGAATCTTTTTTTTTTCACATTGACAAATCTTTTTTTCACGTTTTTCCTTGTCCCCATTTTCTTGCCAAAATTTAAGGAATACTGCGTTTTACTTCACAAAGAAATGCTAGATGCTTCGCATCAGCGTCCGCCATTATTCAGTGCTGTCAGATCTGGTGTGCAGAATACTCTGCAGACTGAGTGCTTATTGGCTCTGATCCACGTCTGTCAAAGTAGGTGGAACTTCCAAACGCGGTCTGTACTCGGCAACAACTGTGGAAATGGCTATATCAACAATAGTGAGAGGTGGTCATGAAAGGTGTTGAGCTCTGAGGATTACATTTAAGTAACCCTTTTCATATAAAGTGTGCTTTAAACAATGTAGAATGTGAAAATATTAGGTAGGTCATCTTTAAAATAAAAATGATGAATTAAATCCATGCCATTTAATAATGTCATATTATATTTAAGATATCCTTCATTATTTTGCCAGTATGGCTGTGACGTTAGTAATACATTTCAGTCAAAGTGGAATTAAAAAGGTATTGGTCTTAAATTTAACTTTGAGAACCATGGGGGTACCCTGGTTATATTTAAAACATTCTAAATGTTCAGGAAAATCTAATTTGTTTGTGCGTTTCTTCAACTGTCAACTGTTTTCGTCATATACAGTTAGGAAAACTGTATAGTGTCATACGTACCGTGTCATAATTGATAACTTGATAATATTGATAACTATTTACATTATTTAGACATTGTATTTATAAACAGCACAATACCAAAGAATATATTTAAAATGTATATTAGAAACCAATTATCCTTTACTTGCATCTGTGTACAGATAATGGTGGTAGTGTAACTGCAATGTCAAACCGTTATTAGTAAACACAAGATTCAGGCATTAAATCTAACTTCATGAAAAGGTTCTAGATGTCATGTTATCTGCTTTAAGTCCAGTTTTAGGGTATGATCACAGACACCCGCAAATTAAAACTGGGCAGGTGACATGTAAAATGCAGTGCAGGATGTGACCCACTCAGAACTCCTTTACTGGTTTTAGTCTGTAGGCTAGGCTATGTGGGTGCGGTTGTTGGTCACACACACACACACAAGCAGTTATATCACACTGTTTGTATCACACATATTGTAGCCTACTACTGTACAAGGCTACCAGCTGATTAGACACAAACTATCAAAGTCTCATCCATCTTAGCTCAACTACAGCCAGTTGGTAAATATTGGATGAATTCACTAATTGTAAAACTGATGGGGAGATTAGCGGTAACATACTCTACTGGGTTATTGGTTTCACTGTTACAATTCTGGCAACCAATTATTCATTTTGGGCATAAAATGAAATTGGTGGGGTGGGGGGGGTGGCTTCCCTGGGTGGAGACTCAAGATTCTTACTTTTGTTTCCTTTTGTTTCCAGGAAAAATACAAGCGGGCACTAGCGGACACCGAGAATCTCAGATTGAGGAGTAAGAAGATGGCAGAAGACGCCAAGCTATTCGGTCAGAATAATTACTTCTTTTAAATGGGTAGAATGTAATATTTAAATCGGTAGCATGTTTTTTATATATATATATCGCATCATTACACAATTTATAACATTTTCAAATGCATTTAACATTTAATGGTTTTAAATTTTGTTGTATTCTATTTTCATGTGCTATTTTAACATCTACATTTGTGCAGATTTTCTTTACATCTACATGCACAATACAGAACACTTTTTTTTTCGATACCAGTCGCCATGAAATCTCTTGTTTGATAGGAACTGCTTTTAACAACACACCACCTTTGTCTTTAATTGGGAATCTTGGACACAAAACACACAAGTAAAGGTTAACCGATTAATTATACCGATAAATCTGCGCCGAAATGTTTTACAAACTATTGTTATCAGGAGAGTTTGGCTTCAATAGTGGCCAATAACTGCGCAGACTGCACCGGTCAGGTAGGATACATCACCTTGCCACCGGCTCCTTACACAAAGTCAAGGTAATTAATTGTGTACCTGGGATAATTTAAATCAGCCTAAAGTTATATTTAAGACAGGTTTATTTGTGAATTATGAGGATGATGCATTTGTTGGTTATAAATTACATTATTAAGGCTTACGTAGAAGACGTCTGCTGCCTTAGCGAAAGGATGTCTCTGTTTTGTTAGTAGCAAGCATGGTTGATGCACTATATAGCCAAAAGTTGCATGGTAATGACATCCCATTCTTAATCCGTAGGGTTTAATATGGAGTTGGCCCACCCTTTGCAGCTATAATAGTTTCAATTATTCTGGGAAGGCTGTCCACAAGGTTTAGTCATGTTCATGGGAATTTTTGACAATTTTTCAAGAAGCACATTTGTGAGGTCAGGCACAGATGTTGGATGAGATGACCTGGCTCGCACTCTCTGCTCTAATTCATCCCAAAGATGTTCTATCGAGTTGAGGTCAGGACTCTGCCCAGGCCAGTCAAGTTCCTCCACACCAAACTTCTCATCCATGTCTTTATGGACTTTGCTTTGTCCACTGGTGCGCAGTCATGTTGGAACAGGAAGGGGCCATCCCCAAACTGTTTTCGCAAAGTTGGGAGCATGAAATTGTCCAAAATGTATGCTGAAGCATTAACGCTTCCTTTCACTGGAACTAAGGGGCCAAGCCCAAACCCCAGATAAACAACCCCACACCATATCCCCCCTCAACCAAACTTTACCCTTGGCACAATACAGTCTGGCAAGTACCGTTCTCTTAGCAACCGCCAAACACAGACTCGTTCATCGGATTGCAAGACAGAAGCGTGATTCGTCACTCCAGAGAACACGTCTCTAGTGTCCAGTGGCGGCGTGCTTTACACCACTGCATTCGACGCTTTTCATTGCAGTTGATTATATAATGCTTGGATGCAGCTGCTCGGCCATGGAAACCCATTCCATGAAGCTCTCTACGCACTAGGGCTGGCCCCAAATACTTGATTATTCGGGTATTCGTTCATTGGGTATGTATTCGATTTTAAATATTGGGATTCTAGTATTAATTTTTTCACATTATGCATGCATGTTTTCCCTTTAAGCCCTACTGTTTATGTATAAACTAGGGATGTCATGAGAACCGATACTTCAATACTAAGTCGATGCCAAAATTCAGAAAACATGACTGTACTAATTTTTGTAGGTACCGAAGATTCAACCAGGCAACGTGCAGCTGCAGCTCCTCCTCAAATCCTCCAAAAAAAATGAGAAAACTGTGTTCCAAGCAGATGATCAGAGAATAATATTCACAAAAATCAGTATGCAAGCTCTGCCTTCGAACTTAGTAGAAACTAAAGTATCACCAGCACCGCTATTGTCAGGTGACATCATATAATACGTTCTGATTGGTTTTTACCTATTTAGTGGCCTGGTGAAAGTGAAACAAAACAAACCTTGACGTGAATAAAATACAGGCATGTCGCATTTTGGTGGTGTACCCAAATTAATTCCTTTTTGCGTCGCACTTGGGCATGCCTCCAGAGCGCCAACCAGGATCTGAGTGAATGTTTACGTGAGGGATTAATAAATTCACAAAAACAAATATGGTACCTTAAGATATGCAAATGGTGCCTTCGACCTTTCCAGCTATAGTTTCCATCTTATCAAGATTTTACCGGCTGAGTAAAAAGGTCCGCTAATGTCATTGGACAACAATGGTTTGTTGATAAAACACATCGCCTGGCGAAAGTGAAACAAATGCCTTGAAGCGAATTAAATATGTGAGAGCGTCGACTGGGGTCTCTGTGAATGTTTACCCGCCCTAGAAGCACTCTCGTGCGGGCACCAAGTCACGGAGGTCCTGGTGGTAATTCCGCGGAGCCCTAAGCAGGCCATACAAAGCAACAGACTTCAATTAGCATCGGACATTAGACCATTCATGCTAGCCAACCCCATGGCACATACTGTAAATAACCCCCCAGCCTCAGAAGAGAACATTTGACTTTATCTTTGATGGCAGTCTCAGCATACAATGTTATGAGCTTGATGTACTGAGCGTTATAACTGGTAATGCACTTAGCTAGCCAGTTTAGAGCCTCATTTAAGTATTGGTGAATATTTTGATTTTTAAGATTGATTATATTAGATTATGAAACATTAATTAGGGGTCCAAGCAGCGAAGCTGCTGGAACCCTATTGTAATATATATATATATATTTTAAATTATTATTAGGGAGCCAAGCACTGAAGGTGCGTAGGCACCCTGTTGGGTTTCTATGCTTTCTTATTATTAGGGGTCATGCAGCCTTGCTGCTTGACACATATTATTGTTGTTGTTTTTTTAAATTATTATTAGGGCCCGAGCACACACTGTGTGAGGACCGTATTTGATCCCTAATGATTATTATTAGGGCCCGAGCACACACTGTATGAGGACCCTATTGGACCCCTAGTGATTATTATTACGGCCCGAGCACAAACTCTTTGAGGACCCTATTGGCTCCCTAGTGATTATTATTAGGGCCCGAGCACACACTGTGTGAGGACCCTATTAATCCCTCCCGATTATTATTGTTCTCAGACTTAAATTTTTATTAGGGGGCCTAAACATGTTCGAAAACAGATCAGCCCCCCCGAAAACATTCTCCTAGATGCACAAAATTTCTGTGGAACAAGATGTCCAGACGTACAAAAAAGGCTCTTGGAGAAATTCTCTACATCCAACAGGAAGTCGGACATTTTTAATTTAATGGTCATTTTTGGCAATTTGCACGCATCGTACTTCAACGAACTCCTCCTAGAGAATTCATCCAATCTACTTCAAATTTGTTGTGGTCAATGTAAACACATTGCTATTTAAAAGTTGTACAAACGGTGAGTTTTCACTGATGGGCGTGGCGTGGAAAATACATGATTCGCCATGAAAGAGGAAGTTGGTATAACTTCTGTGTACATGCTCAGAAATGCACCAAACTTTACAGGTTTGATAAGCGTCCCGCCCTGAAGACATCTATATGCCAATATTTACATAGTTATAGCGCCACCTACTGGCAACAGAAAATGTCATATTTTACGCTGTGACGTTCTTCTCCTAGCTTGTTTGATAAATCCACTTCAAAACTGTCTTAGAAAAGCCAACGATGACATTTTGTAAATATTCTTTCGTTAAACGGCTTGTCTGGGGTGTGGCGGCGAAGGCACGTCCTTCGCCAAGACGCATCAAATTCATATAACTTCTCCTACATGCTCAAATCTGTGCCAAACTTTTATAGATTCATAAGAGTCCCGTCCTGAACACATGTACATTGTCACAATTACCTTATAGTCAGAGCACCACCTACTGGCAACAGGAAGTTACACTTCAACAAAGCAGCCCCCGCTGCACGTTTGACCGACATTTACTAAACTTCTGTGGCACATGTATGAAGTATAGCCGGACATAAAATGTTCTTGGTGCGATTTCCTAAAACCAACAGGAAGTCGGCCATTTTACATTTCATGATAATTTTTTGGCTGCCAAACTGCCATATATCCCTTAGCTTGGTGTTTAATGATGCAGTGCCTTACGTGTGATGAAGCTGTCATAATGTCAAATGTCTCAAATATTTTCATTTCCTGTATTACAGATTTAAGGAAAAATATTTTTTTTATCATATCCTATGCAATTTGTGTAAATATCAGATTTCATAGCTTTTAAGACTCCTGATAGCTCCTTGATTTAAAATCTGAAAAAATGTTTAAAGTCCTAATGATACAGCTGGGACAGCCTAAAATGTCTCCTAGATCTGCCACTTTGACTGAATGTGGGTGTTGTAACACCAAACAACCACATGAGGGCAGCAAGAGGCCATATGTGAAATACAGACTTCATTATGGCTTTATTGAGTCATATACTGAATTTTTCTACTGTTTATGTACATTCAACACTTCATCACATGTGTTAGTGACCACATATAGACTTTTATTAATATAGCCAATTCAAAGTACTTTAAGTACTCAAAGTACTTTCAGAGTTCAGAGTAATTAGTAGTAGTAAGCAGCAATCATTTGTAGTTCAACGCTGATAAAACATTGGAAAGTCCTAACAATATGGTTGGCACAGCCTGAAATATGTCTCCTAGATCTGCCACTTTGATTAAAAGTGGGTGTAGTAATACAACCAAACAACCACATGAGGGCATCAAGAGGCCATGAGTAAAATACTGACTGTTTTCACTATGGCTTTACGTAATATGCTGCATTTTTCTATTCATGTACATTCAACACTTCATCACATGTGTAAGTTGTTGGAATATGTATTGATTTCCAGCCTTTTACCAGTACAACTAATATAGCCAACTAACTAAAGACACCCTTCTCCGTTCTGTCACAGTATAAAATCTGTTGCTGTCTTATCCTAGGCAGAAGCATTTCTACATCGCATGCTGTACGTGTCTTCTCCATGGCCATGCTTACATTAAATATATTCATTAAGACAACGACTCATAGCTGAATTATTGTTTATAACACAATGTGACAACATAGAATTTTTTTTATTCATATAGCCAATTTAATGTACTCAAAGAACTTTCAGAGTACTACAAAGTGTCTCCAATATCTTCCACTTTGAATAAAAGTGGGTGTAGTAATACCAAACTAACACACAAGGGCATCAACAGACCATGTGTAAAATACAGACTCTATTCACTATGGCTTTAAGACATTTTTCTATTTATGTACATTCAACACTTCATCACATTGTGTAAGTGACCACATATAGACTGTTATTCATATAGCCACTTTAAAGTTTCTTAACTACTTAAAGTACTTACAAAGTACTGCAAATTACTTCAGAGTAATTTGTAGTAGTAAGCAGCACTGATTTGTAGTTCACCGCTGATAAGACGTTAGTCCTAGAAAGTAGTGAGACGCATCATACGTACCGGTAGGGAATTCTCTTAACAGTCTACTATATCCCTTTAGTGCTATTTAGTCATGCTTGTCTCTGATTGGCAGAGTTTAAAACGCAATAACTCGCCAACCATTACTCCCAGAGAGTAGTTGGACACATCATTGGACTCTGTAGGAAGTACTCTATCACTGATTGGTGCTTTTCAGCCATGCTAGTTTCTGATTGGCCCTGAGCTTAAAAAGATATATCTCTCTGTTGGTCATGCAGAGTAGTATGACAGATATTCCGACTTAGTAGGGAGTGCTCTATCGTTGATTTGGACTTTTAGCAATACTTGTTTCTGATTGGTTCAGAGTTTAAACAGCTGTAACTTGCTAACCATTTGTCATAGAGAGTTCTTAGACTTTGGACTCGGTAAAGAGTACTCTTACATATTTGTGATATAACCATTCAAAATCTCTATTCTAATCAATTTCATTGTGTGTCTTACCTGGTTTCCACAGGTTCTGCATTGGGCCAGCCAACACATATAGGCTCAGTTTGTCATATTATAAGGAGAGGGGGTGAGCAGGACTAATCTGTTAGATTTATGTCCTGTCAGACCTCAACAACTAATGCCCTTGCAAAGACAATGATGTAAAACATGTCTATGTGGAAAATGCATCATTTACATATTGTGCCTTGCCTCTGGTATTTTTTCCTTCCTCCTCTGAGGTCATCCAATCAGACTGTGCTGTCTGCTTGACCCCTATAAACGCTGCTTGCAGCTTTAATTATTATTTTCTTTCTTCTGCCGTTTTTGCAAGTTTGCAGACTTCTACAGGCTAACTTTTTTGAAACTTCCATAGAGGGCTATGCCAAACTCTCAAAAGCGAATTTTGGTGTCCAAAGGTCCATGCCTCTAACGCCACCATCGGGTCAAAGTCGCAATTTTCAAACGCTTATAACTCTGTGGCTGTGATTGGCCTAGAGACATAAAATCAGTGTCAGATGATGCATGACCACATATGCTGAACAACTTTCCTAGAGGCCGTTATAATTTGCGCCCAACTAGATTTTATGCCATTTTAGATTTTGTGAAAAAACCCTCAAATGTATCTTCGGTCGCAAATTTTTTCCGATCTTATCGAAACCTGCCGTATATGATTTTCAGACCAAGCTTGTCAAAACATGCTAAAATAAATTTGATTTGCATAATTGTTTGTCTTGTCAAGTTGATCAAAAATGACGCCGATGCCGCCATTTGGGACTTGAGGTCGAATCTCAAATACTGTTTGTCCAATTGGCACCGAACTTGGTACGCATGTTTGGAAGGAGGACCAGAGGAGTCCTGCCGTGTTTGGAACTAATCGGCAATAGGGGGGGTGCTATACCAAAATGCCACTTGTAAGGCTCATTACTCCTCAACGCAAGCGGATATTTTAACCAAACTTGGTGAGTTGCATGAATGCAATAGGTTTTTGTACTCCAATAAATAGGGAGTCGATATTCCATACCATGTGACCGCCACGGGCCAATCAAATTCAAGCTATCAATTAAAGCCTTTAAAAATGCTTGACAGTCATGAAACTTGATCAGTATAAAGTCTTATAGGCCCGCAAAATCCAGTAAGTTTGAGCGAGATTGGCCACGCGCTACAGTGTTATTAAACTTGAGATTTTCAAACGGCAATATCTTTGTGCTCCTTGGAGCTGAAATCACCTAAACCATCTCCCAATGTGAATGGCAGTATGGTAAACAAAATTGCCTCTTGGAATATTGATCTCCAAGTTTGTTTGTATTTTCACCGTATTTCACTTCCTGTTAAATCTCACATTTTTTTTAAATTTTCCTGAAACTTGGCGTAGGTGATCTATATGCGAAGCCTAACAAAAGTTGTTTGGTGGATTTTTGATTTGCAAAATCATTTGCCCGTTGTAGTCCATCAAAAATGGCGGCAAAGCCGACAACCAGGAAGCCAGTGAGTTTCTTAGCAACCGCTTGTCTAATTGTCACCAAACTTGGTAACAGTGGTCGGAATGAGGTGCCGTGGAGGTCTGAATACGTCAACTGCCAACAACTTCCTGTGTCTGAGAATTTCACAGGAAGTGAGGGTGTTTCTCAGGTTTGTCCGATTGTCACCAAAATTGGTGTCCATGGTCCGAACAAGATGAGGAAGAGGCCTGCGGTGTGTGTGGCGCCGATCGGCCATGTTGGGGCGCTGTTTTGGAAAATCTGTTTAAACGGTCATTACTGCTTAATGCAAAAACCAATTGCCGGGCCTACTCTCGGACTTACGTAGCTAATTCTTGTCCTGCGCTTTGTTTGCTTGGACCCCTAATTGCTGCTTGCATCTATATTTATAGTTGTTTGTAATAGTATTTTTGAGAACGAGTATTCAAATACTCGTTCAGAAAAACGATAAAGTATTCGAAGCTTGTAAAATGGTATTCGGGATAGCCCTATTACACACGGTTCTTGAGCTAATCCGAAGGCCACACAACGTTTGGAGGTCTGTAGCAATACTTTTGGCAATATAGTGTGTGTGTATATATGTGTGTGTGGGTCGTGCAAATGATTCAGCCCCCTTTACTCTGGTATCCCTAAATAAAATCTCTTTCAACCAGTTGCCTTCAGAAGTCACCTAATTAGTAAATGGAGTCCACCTGTGTGTAATCTAATCTCAGTATAAATACTAGTGCTAGGACGATTAGTGAACATAACCGACATCACCGGTTACGTAAATGCGTTGATTTGCAAAAAGTATTGTCAACTTGGCATAGCTCATATTTTGAAGGCTTACTCATTATGTGACGATAATGACGTCATCTATTCTGTTGCTGAAAGAATACTAGTGCAATATACATAGAAACTGTATACTCAGATCTGAATAAACTGTGGCGTTAATGGACTGAGAGGCAGTAATGCACTCTGAATGTGCCCAGTTGTCCTGAAACCAATAGACGACGAATGTGTGTAGCATCATTGTATAACTGACTGTCCTAAAACATAACATGAGAGTCTGAAGGGAGAGAAGGAGAGGGTGGGGCAGTTCATGCATCTGCTTTGGTGGGTGTGCAGACCTGCCAACATGCACGCATTTTTCTTACCAAATACGCAATTCTCTGTCTGTGTACGCAGGTACGAGATAAAAGTACGCAGGACTTGATAGTTTAAGCTTAATTTAAGAAATTACACATCCGCTGAGTATTACATCTAGAGCTACTTGTAGGCCAATGGTGTTTTTGTCACCGGACATGAAGATCACGAGTTTGCTATTGGTTCGATGTCTACTGTAGCTGTGTCTGTACGATCTTGAGATTGCCGATTTGCCATCGACAGACTACCCGGTTTATCTTAAGTTTTTGACTTTGTGAGTTTTAGAAAGGTAAACACTCATTGTCCAATTTACAATAGTTTTGTGACTGAAAAAAAGTTAAAATGTGCTGTGATAAATGTGTTAATGTTAATTGTTGTCGTATGCTCATTACCGTAGTCATAGGCATTATTGTTTCAAGCTAATGTTAGCCAACATATTATGGGCATTCACTGAGTTATGAAGTGCCAATTCACTTGGCAATTGCTAGTGAAAGAAATGCAATTCACAAAAAGAAATTGTCGCATTGATAGGATAGACCTAGTGTGAAATTAGATACAGTAAACTCAATTATGCATCTTGTTTTTTTGCACGATGTCTGTATATTACGAGGAGGATCACGTAACCCACATACTTTGCCCGAGAGATAACACAAAAAAGATAAAAAATTTAACATTCTCATTAAATTTAGTTGGGAGTTTATAAAACAATGAAGAATGATCTAATAGCTATAGAGGCAGTGCTTCTGAAATTATTGTAGGCTATGCCTGTGTGACAAGGTGTCGTGCCCAAAAGTGATTTTCTGATTAACAACTGATCACGCGGTAGGCGGACTGCAGCTGTATCGTGGAGCGCAGTCGACCTGCAAGAGGACGGGAGAGACGTCAGGTACTGACAAAGTGCTATATACCAAGTCGACAGTTCCGTGATTTAGACTTTAACAAGATTTGATCAATATTTTAATTGGTTATGGCAAAAATGTGTAGTAGACTTAGTGTTTTAAGTCAGCTATAGTTTAGCCTATCATTCAAAAACAGATGTTTTGAATATGTATAAAGTTTTGAAGAAGAGCATATGAGCTATTGATGTCTATGGAATAATACTTATTTATTAATTGTATTAATTATTTAATTAATCACTGACATGAATGTCACATGCATATTTACTTCCCCTAAAGTAAAGAGAACATAATAGAAAAGCATATATGGCTATTTGTGTTGAAAATATAAATGAGGCCTATGCCTATCGGATAATTGTAAAGCAAGGCTACCTAATGTTTGATAACACTAACTGCATTATATTCCATATATTGTGAATGGTCCCAGGTTCCTGTTAGGGCCGCACAATTAATTGAATATCGATCTCTATTACGATTTTGGCTTCAACAATTAAATGAACATGATCGACTGCGATATTGATGTTTAAAATATGTGCTCTGCTCGTAGAAAACTCTATGTATCAAATCAAGCGCTTCCTAGTCACCCGCCAACAGCAGCCGATTTTGCTTTGCACGCACCCTCCAACAACAGCATGTGGATGTACAAATCCTTCCTTGATGTTGCGAGGCAGCAGTCAGAGTAGAAAAGTAATAGAAAGTATGGATGTCACGTGAACCAAGTCGATGCCAAAATTCTGAAAATAGTACCGTAGGTACCGGATATCCAACCTGGACGTGTACGGTACATTGAAGTGTAGCTGCAGCTCTGCCTCCAGTCGTCGAAAAGAAAAACAACAAGGCTACTTTGCGTTCCAGGTGGATTATCAGGGACTACTACATTCACAAAAAAAGTACTGTAAACTATGCAAATGGTGCCTTCGAACTTTCCAGCCATAGTTTCCATCTTACTGGTTGAGTAAAAGGTAAACCGTTCCGCTAATTGACTAATTGATGAACATAATTGCCTGGAAAAAGCGAAACAATCGGCCTTGACGCGAATAAAATATGTAGGATACGTCGCATATTTGCATTGCAAACATTAACGTGTGTATGCTGTAATTTACTACAATGTATTTTAACCGACGCTTTTCCGCCTCGCGCTTGCCAATACTGCCGGAGCGCCGACCAGGATCTTGGTGAATCTTTACCCGCCCTACGAGCACACTCGTGCGGGCACCGAGTCATGGAGGTCCCGGTGGTACTTCCTCGGAGCCCACTCACTGGTATTGGTATCGACTACTAGATTTCTGGTATCGTGACATCCCTATTAGAAAGACAGCAGACCGGAAAAACAAAAAATCGAATGACAGCAGCAGAAGACGTAGAGCTTGTCCCTCTAAACGGATCCTAAATGGATGATAGTCTGTAAGTATTTTGGATTTAGGGCAAGTGATGTTAAGTAGAACAAGTCATATGCAAAGAGTGCTTTCGAATTGTGTCTGCGCCAATGTTACGGTTTAAGTGGTGACCATGTTGGTCGTATTTCCAAATCCGGCGTAGGCATGGCATGTGGATCTACGGTCCATAATGATCGTGTAGCTGACTGTCGATGCCTGTTTGAAACACCGCAATTGTTGATAAATGTTCATGTTGTCATTCATTATTCCTTTAAATAAATATAAATTTTCCACCATGAATTATGCAGAGGCACAAGAGGCACAAATTGATCCATACATCCATACCAGAACACAGAAAATTCAGTGTTTGATTCTCAAATCAAGTTATATGGGTTCACTTTTCAGAAATAATGTGAATAGTTGTATAATTACTATAAAATGTACAAATAGTT
>JAODUK010000537.1:0-13615 GCA_027564635.1 Typhlichthys eigenmanni | reverse complement strand
CGAGGGCTCGTGACTGAGTAATCATCTTAGTTGTTTTTTCGTTCGTTTGCACTCGCCTCCAACACCACAGCGTTACATGTAGCCTATTAAATTGTTCTTCTGCATGTAATACACAACATTCAAATATCACTCATGTAAAAAGGCAAGATGAAGGCTATAATTTAATATAATGGCTGCTTGATCCAAAATGGTAAATTATCTAACTATAGCATTGACACAACTGGGAGTGGGAAGATGTCTACTTCTACTGTGATTTAAAAATGTTTATAGTCAATTTGACATACGAGTGATAATACATAATGCATTTCATGTATTTTTAGATAGCTAAAAGCAGCATATTCCATTGAACAAGGTCTAACTTGATCCTGAGCCAATCTATACACCAATGAAAAGAACATTTCAGTATGGCATGCCACCGGGACATATATAGATGGCCAAGACGTCTTAAGTCTTAAGTCGTTTAGAAACGATAGAAACTACATAAGATGTTAAAATATATATGCTCTACAGTGTATAAATTGGGATTTTGTATGTTGGAGAGCACTAACTGATGACGAGGCGACGTCTTCGTGCGTCCACTAGCACCC
The DNA here is from genome assembly GCA_027564635.1 of Typhlichthys eigenmanni. Taxonomy (NCBI): domain Eukaryota; kingdom Metazoa; phylum Chordata; class Actinopteri; order Percopsiformes; family Amblyopsidae; genus Typhlichthys; species Typhlichthys eigenmanni. Next base: position 13,028 of record JAODUK010000537.1, on the reverse strand, counting down.
CCCCCCCCCCCCCCCCCCAACCCTTTCCCCCTTCCCCCGAGGCGACAACATTAGTCTCTATTTATTCTCTCTCGCGCTAGCTATGATTGTATTAACGTCTGCTCTCGCTAGATTGTACGCAAACTTTGCTTTTCTGGGAGATTGTATAGTATTTGCGGAGGTCCAGGAGCCGCTTGTAAAATGCAGGAGACTTCATTTTTAACGGTTTGTCTACTGAAAGTGTTCAGCTCAGTCCCTATGTACTGGAGCCCAGCTCCGCCTTGCTCCGGCCCAATTGAATCCCTGTGTACAATGACACTAGTGTTTCATTAACATGTATGCTTGATTTCCCATGTTACTGTATGTTCCCCATTTTCCCAAATTTAATTTACTAAAGAGACACAAGGGAAAATATGAATCCCTGAAGACATATGACTTCAGGCAAAGCATAAATTACAAAAACACAGTTTTAATATGCTTGGAGCTAATCGTTGATTAACAGTGAAGTGGTTCAAATACTGATGTGTCTGGCAAAAATAAAAGACAAACACGGCTGTCGTTCAGTCATCTCAAGTGTTTCACATGACAGCTGTGACAAATCACACATACCAACACACTTGCAAAACTAAATGCTTTCCAATCATTACATTTGCACAGTTATTAATCATTCTTAAGTGAATAAACTAACACAAACATGCACAGGGGCACACTTAAATATTTCTGCAACATCCATCCAACCCTTCTCTATTTGTGCCAAGCCACCGATTGCCAGTCACGTAGAAGTCACATTGATTGCTGGTTTGCAGTGCAGACCTTTGATTGCAGGGTACAAGTCCTATATCTCTGAATGTAACAGAGAAATAAAGGGACATGAAGTTAGTTTCAGGCAATCCAGAATCCTCTGAATGCTTCTCATGGGAGACTACAGCATAATATTTTTGTATGTAAACGATTCATAGCATCCGCTTTTGCAACATTCCAGGAATGCTACTGGGACCAACGTTCTAATCAGCAGTAGAGTTAACACGGAACAATTAACAAGTCCCACTCTATTTACAAACCCACAGAGGCAATCATCTAATGGTAAGAGAGGGCTGTGTTTCTAAAGTGTACACTCAGCATTGTGTCTGTAAGGGCTGGACCTTGGCCAGACCATTTCCATATCAAGCTCTATGTCATCGACCGTGGCCTTCCTCCCCTGATGGATGAGCCCATGTATAACTTAACCACGGTCTATCAAATCTGCACAACGTCCAGAACACGCTCCTCAAAGTGGCCTCGCCTTTGTATCTGTCAAATGATGCGCTCTGTCACATTGATTATGGAAAAGATGGGGCGTTTTCTCCGGGTCAGCCAGGGGACTGTGACTGACCTTTCTCAACTGTAAGTGGCGCTCGCCTTCTGTACCTGCGCTGCTGTCGACTCTTGTCAAAAATGAATGGTGTTTCGGAAAATGCCATCCTTGCATTTTTCTCTCAGGGAAGGCGGAAATCATCTCTGTGCCAGCTGTTCCCATCCAGCGGGTAACATATTGATGTGCCATACTTACTGTAATGCCCAGCGGCATGGTGTATATAAAGTGTAGTCAATAATTGTTTCTGTGTTTGTGTATGCGTGCGTGTGAGCGTGTGCGTGTGTGGTAGGGGGGGAAATAAGAAAGAAAAAAGAGAAAGATAAATCTGAGTAGAGTTTGAATTGTGCCCGCAGCTCTTTGCAAGCAAGGAGAGGCATTCTCTTTTGTGCTGCCCAAACAGTCCACGCCTTCTCAAGCACTCAGCCAACAAAAGACAATTGATCACATTTTCTCCTCTATCACCCTATACTGACAGATGCCTGCATTGGTTCCAGAGCCATGACAAAACCTCCACTTCTGTTTTAAGCCACACTGATTGAACATAGGCTCCAACAAATAAGCAAAACAGACAGATTGATTAAAGACAGCAATTGTGGTTGTAACACTATATCCATTGAAGTTCATGTACGCACTGACACTTTTATTTGCCCCGGTGGCAGTGACACCTCACCAAAGAGGATCACGCCTGATAACCCAAAACCATCAACCAGCATGCTGCAATATCTGAATGTATAAAAGGATTCACTACTAGAGACTATAAGAGAAGACATAACCCCTGGAGAATGTAAAGACCACATAGGTTTCTTCTCCACGTGTTATGGTGTGCTACATTATGACATAATGTGAAAAACCTGTTGCTATAATGCATGATCTGGAAGTCTTTATCGCTGTGAAAAGTCAAAAAGCAATACATTAACGTTACTGTGACTGTATTTAGAAGAAACATCCAGTCTCCAAGTCTTAGTCTCCAAGAGAGGCCCTGACCCTAATCATGTTCGACTTGATCAACTCCTTAATAATGGAATTGTTCAAATAGACACAAATGTCGGGAACAATTTTGACGTAATAGTCCGCTTCAACATGAAGGAGGCAGATAGGCAATGTAATACGCAAATTGTAAATTATAAAATGATATCTTGTCATGGCTGGTGAAGTAATGTGTCGGCATTATCCACCCAATTTATGGCACAGTGCATTAGGATGGACAACACGTCTATGGTGAAAGTATTTCCACATGCATGTAAAGCTGCATTTAGAGAACATTACCATGCCACAGAAATAATCAAGTTGAGAATAGAAAATGCATTCTATTCATCTGAACTGTATTTCAGCTGAAATACTTTCCTTTGAGCTGCTTCACGTCAACAGTGCTGAGCTGCTCCACACGGCGTCCTCTTGCTGTGAAGTGTCATGAGAAATGCATTTTGCAGCTGCTACAAATGACAACTGCATCCCTGGGTATTTACTGAGCTTAGGAAAGATGGTGATCAGATGAATATTCTCAAGCTGTGATTTCACTTGATGATCAGCAACAATCCACAGTTGTTTAGCAATCATACTGCGAAAACTACTGGGGTTAACAGCCTTCGCTAAATATTAATGTGCCGTGGCAATTCCTGCAGAATGCTTGGAAAGCCACTTGAGCCTCTGTTACAAAATATGTCATGTCACCTCCAATAAACCAAAAAACAAGAGACATTGCCCTGAAGTCTGTCCCTATAGGGAGTACACTATGTTTGGCTAACGTCTATTGATTGACAGATGAATACCAACGCCTGCTGGCTGCATTGTATGAACAAGTCTTTAAAAGGGAGTATTGTAAACTTCTAAACGAAAGCAGATGCAGTTAGGTAACATGCCTGATATGTATAAAAATTGTATGTATAAACACTATATGTGTTGTGATGAATGGTAAAGAACCACATGGCTATGGTAGGTTGAACAAAAACATGTATTTATTCACACAATAATAAATAAAATAGAAAATAAACCCAACTGATATTGTTCTTGGACCAGGGTCTAAGAAAAAGATGGGGCTCTGTCAGTCCTCATGGCAGGTAACATCCACACCATAAAGCATGAGTTACTCCCCTGGGTGCAGCATGTCGACCATGTCACTATACCTAGAGGTCTGCCAGACTAGCAAACTGACAAAGTATTTATTGTTACCCTCACTATAGCCTTTTCCCGGAGCATACAATGCAGGCTTTCAGCGATGTAGTAATGTAGAGCAGCTGCCTTCCTCTAGCGCAGTTGGTTGCCACACCCTGGCTCTTCAGTCCTGAAGAGGAGAGCACCACAAGCATGATGTCCTTCCTCAGCTAAGCCACCTGTTCTCAATGGTTCTCAAAGTGGGGGTCGCGAGACACAGCAGAGGGGGTCACGAGATGATAGTTTTAAGATGATTAGAAATAGTATATTTTAGCTATAATTGTTAGTAGTTGTACAGTTTATACATTACTTTGATACATTCTGCTACTAGCCTATATTAAAATATTATCAAATCCAATTAATCAGTCCGACTCTAAATCTAATGAACAGAGGTTACAGTTGCAAAGATGAACTTGGTAAATTTCTGGTCATTAGAAGGAACATTAAGTAAAAGATGTTCTTTTTAATAAGAACATTGTAATAATTATGACATCAGCAGTCACCAGAGCTGACTTAGTAAAGCATCATACAATTACATATTAACATTCCATTAAGCACTTAACAAAATAATTGCTTAGCATTGAATCACTAACATAATAGAGCAGAAAGCAGACTAAAAGTATCTTTACAGGATCTACAATATGTGCAATTTAAACGCGAAAGAGGTGCAAGATAATAGGTATTGTTTGTATCTACAGTACGTTCATGTAGAACCATATGATATTAAAAATCTTGAACAGCAGTTGCAGTGTGACTTTCCAGTCTTCAAGGTAATACAGGAGCCAAGCCATATATGGCATGGTTTGGCTGCAGAAGCAGAAAGCTGGAACCAAGTCATCCATGCAGGTGAACCATCACAGATCTGATCAGGTCTAGAACCACAACAGACATATGTGTGGTCTACTGATCTGCCAGACAATGGATAACCTTTTTCTAAAAATAAGAATGATAATGCCCTGTATGTAAATATTGTAAGTAAAGTGTTATTCTCATTTGATTCCTCTGGGATAGGTCTAGAGTCTAGGTCTATATTCTTCTAATTAACCCTTGCTTCAGAGTTTTTAGACATGATGCAATGTATACTGCAGCCAGTGTTATGATATTGTAATAGCATTAGATAAACAATCAGCTTCAGGCCTGAACTAGTTGTTAGGTGACAAACATTTTCTCTGCTGTAGGCCTAGGACGTTCTTACTGTATTAACTTTGATAAACTGGAACGTGTTTACAGCTTTGTTTTACAGTATTACCGTGACCTCTTTGATGTAAGGCTAAACAACAGGTGAGCAGCTAACAGCTCAATGGGAAAATTAATGTAATATCTGATCTTGACATCTTTGTCTTGCCAAGAAGTGAGGACATAGTCCCAAGATATATGACTTAAATGCACAGGATTAAGAAAAAAAAAAACATTTTCTTAGTACTTATTTAAGATGGCCCTCAGAATTTCCTAGTCAAAGTAAAACAAAGCCCTCTGTTTGGCTTATTGTACTTTTACAAGCTGAAATGCAGATGAGTAAAGAATTTAAATCCCTGTGGTCTGAAAAACAAACCAAAGCACAATCATTAACTGTCTGTGTGGAGCTTCTTTCATCTGCTGTGGAAAAACAGATCTTAACAAAAATCTTTGAATAATGGCTAAATAAAATTAGTGGAGTACTGCAAACAATGTCTTTAGAAAGAAACCATGTATCTCTTATATAACGGAGTTTATATAGTTTGCCCTGATAAAAGGACAAGGTAAACTTTGAGTTTTTATAACCGAAGGACAAATAAAGGATCCTTACCAGTAAAATTGTAGACAAAAGAAATTAAATTGATTTCCAGACTTTTACCTGGGCACATTTGGATTCTGTTTTAAATAACATAAACCAAAACATATTGTGTTATGATGTTTTTAAAATCTCTATGAAATTGACAGTTTATTGAACATAAATCTGCCTTCAAAGTGACATGATGATGCCCTGACAACTGCAGTTAGTACTTGAAGATTTATTGAATATTTAAGTCTACAAGGTGCACTGTAACATTGCTTGTAACTAAAATACATCATTTCAAATTTGCTCTTGCTATAGAGTACCTGTATCAAAAAGTCAATGAAACACCAAAGCATAATAACTATAAAGTCAAATCAATCAGTTTTTTAGCATTTTCTGAGCAGAACAGGCCACAACTGTTGTTTTGTTTTTAAATCAACCATGCTGATGATAGCTCTTTCCAATCCAAATATCTCCCCCGTATCTTGAACAAACCATTCAGTTCAGCACCAGTGTTGGGCAAGTTATTCAGGAATGGTAATTACTTACTAGTTACTTATTACCCCTTCAAAAAGTAATAATATTACTTTACGTATTACTAGGTATTAGTTAAAAGTAATTAGTTACGTTACTAGTTACATTATTATATTACTTTCACAATTACCACCATGCCTAGCCCTTCTGAAAAATGGCAACCTGTGTAGCCAGCTCATTTTAAAATTGAATCCTCTTTATTGGAACAATAATAAACCTTTAGAGTCAACAATCAGCCAAAGTGAAAACATTGCAGCCTCTCAAACCAGATGATTGGACAGGTTGGTTCAATTAGATGACCCTAAGTTTAATTGGACCAGAAATCTCGCTCTTGTAACGCAGTAACTATTAGTTACTTGAATTAGTAATTGTAATAGTATTACTGTTTTGGAAATAGTAATTAGGTACACTATTAGTTACTGAAAAAAGTTATAATATTAACACTAACACTGTTCAGCACCATTTGAAGTTTATTGAACAAAATAAGACAGAAAATGGATACAGAGCATGCCCATTCATGTATCCTGCTCTTGACACGTGCCTTGTGATGACATCACACATTATATGACATAGAAACTCACAATATAAAGAATTGTTAACATTCAAAGAGGCTTCACATGGTTTAGAGGCAAGTGTTATTCATAGTTTGCAGTACCAATGTTGGCCACTGTTGATGACATCACGCATTATGTGACATAGAAACTCACTCAAGATAAAAGTATTGTTAACATTCAAAGAAGCTTCATATTTGTTTTACAGGCAATTGTTTTCTATAGGTTGCAGTACCAGTGTTGGCAGGAAGAAAGCAGGCTACGGGCTCCGCTGTGTCTGTTTATTCATTTTCTGATTTAAATGGACACTTGTAGATGGGGTTTTAAGACCCCCAGAATCCCCTTATTCCTTCCCCAGCTGTCTGTTTATGTTTTGACACAACTGTGCACAACAATGCAAATGGCTTTATCGGTAACAGTGTGAGCAATATGAGCTCTGGGGGAGAAGGTCAAGCACACATACTAAAACATTCAACTAATTAGGCTAAACAAGCTTAATTTGTTAGCAAAAACACATTGCAAAAACTATATCTAACTTAGTGTGATAATCTTCTAAATCTAGTCGGACCTGTTCCTAATATAAATGGTTTATCTAGTGACTTAATTTATGTAAATGTGCAATTAATTTAAGACATATTATCAAGTGAATTTAACTTACTGCACTGGCAGCCAGTTTTGCTTGTTTTAAACAGTAAGCTCATAGCAAATTTTTGTTTTTGCACTTATAATTGATATGGCATTTTTTGCAGTGCAAAAACCTTATTTTGTAAAGAAATAGGAAACATTTCAAATACTTGACACTATTAACACTGGACAACAGCTTAATGTTATGTTAAACTCACACTTTTTCAATAGCGTTGAGTTAGTCAAAACCTTTTTAGATAGAGAAACCACAATTTTTAGTGTGGATATGTCTCAAGCTAAATGCAGCCAATTAGATCTAGCACATATTCATCTTCTGGAGACTGGCTCCAAATTAGATTACTTGAGAACTACTGAGAGGTATTTGACCAAAAATAGGAATATAAACTTATTCCATGACTATCTGCCACATACAAAAAATGATGTAATGTGTACAGCATTTGTCATTTGCTTTTGACTTCATATATCTGAACTTTAACTTAATGTTAGATATTTGTTTGAACAAGATCAAGTATGACTAAGAAAACCAAAACATAACTTTGTGGTGACTGCCAGCCTGCATGCCTTAGGAAAGTTTTACATATGGTTATAGATATCTATTTTTGTCATAACATATCAGGTATCACAGACTATTATAAACATGCAGATATCTGTAAACAAACACTTCATCTGCCTAACAACTTAGATCCAGCTGAAAAACATGCATGCATGTTCTCTCCCTTTAAAACCATGACAAAAGGTCCATGCTAAATGATGCAGCTGGTATTTTATATATGATATATGTATATGTTTCTTAATTTTGCATTAAGCTACAGTATCTGCGTCATACGCTCCTCTTGTGTTTCTCTCTATAGTCAATTCTGCACCCATTCACATGAAATCGCTTTGTGTATTGAAGAGTGGGCTGGCAGGGGGGTGGACGGGGGAGTGGGAGGGGGGCGCTGCCCCCTCAGTTCTCCACCTAGCCCACAATTTAGACAGCAAGGGGAGCAGTATCGCATGAAGACCGACCTGCACAGCCGCATTCTTTGAGTCTTTTAAAAATGTGATAGTGAGGACTGTCTTGGATAGCGCGTGGCTATGTCATTTAATATACACGCTCAGGATGAACGCCAATCGGCCAACGCATTTTTATTATGACACGTTGCTTCGTGCTTCCCAGTTAAGCATAATCTGAAACCTGCTATGGAGGACTTCTTGAATCAAAATGAACGTGAGCATTGACAATGCGACAAACTTGTGGAGAAATGGTTCTTCGGGACTTGACCACGGGACAGAGAGCACATCGTTCCTCAACTTTTCCAGCAACTCCACGGGAAACAAGACAGGCAGTGAATTGGACCTTACCCGAGCCATCCCGCTTGGCTTGGTTCTGGGGGCTTTCATCGTGTTTGCAATCGTTGGAAACATCCTCGTTATCCTCTCGGTTGTGTGCAACAGGCACCTGCGGACCCCGACCAATTACTTCATCATCAACCTGGCCATTGCAGACTTGCTCCTGGGCACAACGGTGCTCCCCGTCTCCGCTACTCTAGAGATCCTGGACTACTGGGTGTTCGGCAGAATCTTCTGTGACATCTGGGCAGCAGTGGATGTACTTTGCTGCACCGCATCCATTATGAGCCTGTGCGTAATATCCATCGACCGTTACATAGGAGTGAGCCACCCTCTGCAGTACCCGGGCATCGTAACTGAGAAACGGGCTCTGTTGGCCATGCTGGGAGTCTGGGCCTTGTCAGTGGTTATCTCCATCGGACCTCTTCTTGGCTGGAAGCAACCACCGTCTCCGGACGAAACGCAGTGCCCCATTACCGAGGAACCGTTTTACGCACTTTTTTCTTCGCTCGGCTCCTTTTACATCCCGCTGATAGTTATATTGGTGATGTACTGCCGGGTGTACATTGTCGCTAAAAGGACAACTAAGAACCTGGAGGCCGGTGTGATGCGCGAGAGAATGAACTCAAGCGAGCTGACGCTCAGGATCCACAAGGGATCTCAGGTCCACGAGGACCCCGGGGGTTCGGGCACAGGAAAGGGCCGGGCGCACCATGCGCGGAGCTCCCTCACCGTGAAACTTCAGAAATTCTCACGGGAGAAGAAAGCCGCTAAGACTTTGGGTGTTGTGGTTGGCATGTTTACGCTGTGTTGGCTGCCGTTCTTCCTCGCGTTACCAATAGGTAGGTTGAACAGTCTGGGGTGAAAATTGAATGCTGTATTCAGCACAGTCAAGGCACTATGATGTTGCAAATAACTTGAAAGATCTGTTTTGTTAATTGGGCCATCTAAAACGTGAATGTTACAAAATAGGCAATGCTATGCTATTTCTTCAAACAATGCAATGTTGCATAAAGTAAGTTTTCTCTAACTGCAGAGATGTCTTTTAAATAACAAATATAGTGGCTCTGGCACTGTGCTTTCGCTTGGGCATTTTTTAATATAAAAAATGCAGTGCTTCAAATTGCAGGGATAAACTGAATAGTCCATAGGGCATTGTGAGCATTTTAGCCATAACCTAAAATAGGTATGCATATAACAATAAGGACTTAATATGCATACTTATTATGGTTTTTCCATGGTGTAATTCCAATAATATTTACAGTATGTCATTCACCTACAGTGCAATGTTTTCCAGATTAGTGACATAATCTGTAGTGAGTAATATGTGTTTGCCATCTATAATGCAATTGAAGATTTGCCCTCTCATAAAACAGAGGGTAAGACGTTTTGTAGTTTCTAACTTCAGCGTGTATGTTTAAGAGCAAATAAGTATAATTAAAGAGGATGAAATGACTATTATCACTGCTATCACAGTGATGCATAATTAATCCTTTGTTCTCTGCAAGAGTGGCACATGAACACAACAGAGCGCTGTGGGTGCAGTGCAAAATGCCACTGTGTCTGGCAGGAGTGCAACAGTATACCATCATGGCTTTTTGGAGAACCGCAGAGGAAATTACTCTATAGGCAATAGCCTATAGAGTGCTGTAAAAGGTTCACACTGTGGGCATGTTGCGATGGGGAGGCATGGATCAGACCAGGGGGTCAAGAAAACATGCTGTCCGGAGAATTCAGTGCTTCTCCGGGACTCCCCCCCCCTCCAATAATGTCTAGTATCTAGACCACAACCAAGAATAGCGGGATCATTTGACTCCCACTTGCCAAAGTAAAGTGTATGTGTACATGCACAAGCGTGTGCGTGTGTGTACTAATAATGTAAGGTTGTTCAACCTCCAGCTGCCTCTAATCACATGCTCACAAATACATGCATAGCTTGTTATGCCCTCTCTCTCTCTCTCTCTCTATATATATATATATATATATATATATATATATATATATATATACTGTATATAGTCCATTATTGCAGCTAGTCTGTGGTTTGCATGGAACAAAACTTGGATCACTTTGAAAGCATGTTGTAAAGATCTGTGAGGGAAATGTGTGTTTATGTTATCAACTGTACAACTAAAATAGGACATATTTCCTTTACAGATCTAGCAGGGGCACGTTGTAAAAATGTGGTTACGTTTCCTGGTTACAAATTAATCTGAAATAGAAATGAAGGCAAAGGTGAATGTCCATAGCAAATAATTGAATGTATTACATTTAGTTTAGTATAGTCAATAAACTTGGTTGATTTTTAATAATATGATGGTGGCATTTAGAAAAATACAATCTTATTTCCTGCAGATTCATTGGATGCAAGTGCACAAACATGTCTATAAACACAAACAATCACAGCAAGCTTCAGGCAGGGAAATCAAATACTCTAACAAACTATTATTCTGTAGAACGTGGACACTTAAGCCTTCTGTGCGATCCTCTCGCCTGCAGTGAGAGGATGAGTTTCAATGAGTTCTGTCTTTTCATTATAAGCTCATATAGTATTGTCTACAGACTACTCTGTGCCTTAAGCTCGACACAGGAGATCTGATAGGCCAGAGGCGTTCTCTATGAGCTGTCATTAGCTTCTACCCTTGCAGAGGGATTTCCTGTCTTACACACACTCACTGATAGTGTGTCTGTGTGTGTGTGTGTGTGTGTTTGGCTGTAGCAAAGTGGGCGTGTTATATCTGGTGGGTGGCTGGCACATGCGTGTGTGTGTGTGAGGTGGCAGCTGTCATCGCTGTCTTGACCGCCTGAATGTGTCCAGAGATGTTTCTCTGCACCTGCTCAGTTGTGTTTTAAAACGTGTGCTGTCTCAACGTGAGGCTTTGGCATCGCAAGGATATGCTTACAGGTTGGTCGGGCATGTCGGTCAAGCTAACCTATTTGGTTTTCATGATTATGAAATCTTTGTTTATTATTGTTTTTTAAATCTAGTTTTGATATGTAGTATTTTTTGATTTAATGTCCACCAAATTTGATGGTATATAATTAGTGATTTAAACGTGATTAAAAAGCAGCGCCTCATAGCTCAGAACTGCCCTCAAGGAGAAGTAAACAGTTGGAGAAGACTGTATAAATGCTTCTTCAGATGATTGAAAGAATACTGGACCTCTGAGCCACCAACACATGGTAACTGTTGTTCTTTCATTCATAATTGACCTCCTCAGAATGTCACTCAAAATTCAAAGAGCTTTTGTTCGGTTTTGTTTTGTTTTCTTCTTGCATGTTCACAAAGCTGCTCTGTCGGTCTGTCTAATATTACAGTCTTATTTTTTTTTTGCGTGGTAATTGGTAATAACAATGGCACTGTGACTCTTACATTACTGAAGTAATCACATCTAAACTTTTATTAATACTATTAATATTATTATAAGTAGTAGTAACACATTACGTGTATGCGTATGGTTGCGTATTGTGTGCAATGCCGGTGAGATGAGGTGGCTAATTGAAATGGTGTTTGACGTGGAAGAGTTATGAGGGAGCTGAGTGTCACGGCGACGGTGGAGCAGAGCGGTGATGCAGGGCCACGGGGCTAAGGGGTCCAGTGTCCAAAGATAGCCTCACGGCGGCGTTTGATTGGACGAATATTGTGGAATGAGCAAGGCCAATAACACCGCTGTCTTGTCATATCAAGCGACGGTAACCACATTTATTAGCGAGTTATACAACGGGAGGCGTCACTTTGCGATGGATGTGTCTGTGTGTGCGTGTGCGTGTGTGTGTGCGTGTGTGTGTGTGTGTGTGTGCGCGTGCGCATTTGTATCAGCCAACACTTACACACAATAACAGGATGTCTTGGTAAGATGTTCCCATGTGTTTCATGCGGAGATTTGTGGAGGTGCATGTTCGGAGGAAGGAGGTGCAAACATTTCTTTAAGCAGAAGGGGTGAGAATGTCACAACAACAAGTCCTCACACATTCTGTAGGCCATTGTCTCAGAGATAAGCCCTCACTATCCTCTGCAGTTTACATTATATGATTATGAACATAAACATTCTCAACAGGACCAAGAAGGTAAGCCTGCTCCATGAAAATAAACACTCAAAAATATTTAATCTGGATTCCTGTGTGTGTGCGTGTGCGTGTGTGTTTCCTTCACTCTGTACCAAAGCCGTTTTAGATACAATTGGGTGCAGACATTTTGACTTGCTCAATTGTTTCTACTTGGGCTCTTGTGATTTGAGGCTTGACTTCAGTTTTGATTTAAATTGAAATAATATTCCATTTAATTGACAGAATGTACACTATCGACCAGTATGTCTTGGTATAGTTTGGGCTCGAAACTGAAATGGGACTCTCGCCAAGATTTATTGGTCACACTTGGGCTTAAGGCCGCGTCCACCAAAGCTTTTTTCCTCATCTGAAAACGGCAGTTGCTCTGCTGAAAAAGGCCAACTGTCAGTGCTAGCAAGCGTTTTTGGAAGCGCAGCGTTTCTTTCATCTGAGACGCTTTGGTTGCGATGAAACAGAATATCCATGGGAATTCATATGTTGCAAATAGATGCTAGTTTGTGTTATCAACTAATTATTTCATTTGTAATATTCTATACATTAGTTTTCGTGTTGCTATTGTAGGTATATGACTAACTTCTCCATTGTTGCTGTCGTTGTGTGCAAGAAGTAGGATGTGACGGTTGCTTGTAGTTTTTGTTGGGGGGGGGGGGGGGGGGGG
>JAODUK010000535.1:0-13616 GCA_027564635.1 Typhlichthys eigenmanni | reverse complement strand
ATGCATGCATAATGTGAAAAAACGAATACTCGAATCCCAATATTTAAATCGAATACATACACAACGAACGAATACCCAAATAATCGAATATTTGAGGCCAGCCCTATTAAGGTGTGAAATATATTTAGGCCAGGGACAAACTAAAGTACCCAACTTTGTATGTTTTTTGTGGTTATTAAAATCACTCCAACAACACTATTAAACATTTCAAGCGTGAGTACATAAAATAGACATAACTGTGTCGTTGTTAAGCCCTAGCCAATTTTAACAACTACCTTTACATTTTCTCCTTTACTGGTATTATTTCTAATGGCACAATAAAGTTCTATATTTCCCTGTAATCTGCACAATCTCAGCAAAGAGTATGAAAAAAAAGTATGAAAGACCGTTTTATCACTCTTAAATGAGAGTAATTTAATTTATGGAAATTGCGTGATAAAAAAAAACAGTGAAGGCACTGAATAAGACTTTACATATTATGAGCTTTCATATTTGGTATTCAAATATTGGTATTTGATCAATTGGTATTAGATTTTGTAATCAAATCATAGTCTAATAAATAATACTTTTTTTCAAAATGTATGTAAATTGTATTTACAACATATGAACCCAAAACCCATATCAATATGAGTTTTGGACCACAACATATCAAAATCAAAAATAAAGAAATTACATTACAACCATCAGTAAAACCTATTATTTAAAAGGCCTCCAGAGGGCAACATCATTGAGTAGCATTGAAAACATTGTTTATATAACTGTCAATGAATGGTTTCTCAATGATTGGCTGTTCATTTTCATGATTGAACCAAAGTTTGCCAACCCCTGCCATTTACTGTTGAAATAACTCCTCTTCAATTTGGCAATTAATAAAGACCAAAATACATTTGGCATTGTGTATTGGTGCATTACCACCGCCTACTGTGCAGAGCAATGCTACTGTCCACATGGTCTAGATTAGTATTGGTGCATTACCACCCCCTACTGTGCAGAGCAATGCTACTGTCCACATGGTCTAGATTAGTATTGGTGCTTGATATAATTTGCTTCGAGGTCAAATATGCATTAAAATATATGACTTTAATTTAATTGTAAAATGTGAACATTTTAAAATGTTGCATGCAATGCCAAGGCCAATCTAACAAGAATGTAGCCTATTCGTGACTATTTAAGCAGTAGGGTAATTCTTTTTCAAATAAATGTGCACGTTATTTGCCCGCGATCAGCATAAACACAAAAGGGAAAAGGGGAACCACTGCTCTATAACATAACATGCCCTGACTTCACTATATGGTTTTGTTACAATCTTGTTCCAATGTACAGGAAATGCAAAGTGGCCATCAGTGTTAACAGTGCCAATTCTAATAAGAACTCATTTTTGTGACACGTCTACATAACAATGTGCCTGTTAAGTTAAGTAGGTGTGTGAAAAATAAATGTGTGTGTATGTGTGTACACGTGTGAATGGGTACACGTTTTCACACATGACACACACACACACACACCCATTTAATTTTGACCAAGCACCAAACACAATAACCAAAGTGTTACTTCTCTTATTGAAACATGCTGTTATATTTAAGTATATTTAACAGTTGCAAAATGAATGTGTTTCTCTTTGTTTAGACAGTAATGCATAACAATTATATTTGTTCTTTCTAAACATTCAGAATTATGCAAACAAACATGCTTACTACAGAATTGCTATAACTTTTTCCTGGAAGTCAGAGGTGCAATTCTTTCTTAGTCATCTAAGTCTGATAATGATCATGCAATTTGGGAATTGAATAATCTGTTTTACTGAGCTGCATGTTGGTAAAGAAGTTTCAGAAAGTCAAGTGAAAATGAAAAGCATGCCCAAATGATTGTTACCAAAACAGCTGTGTTGAGTATAATATTGTTATTGTATATATTATTATACACTATACTTTAGGCATATTTTTTTACTTTATAAGCTTAATTGTAACCTTATCATAAGCAAAAATAAAAACTCTAGTACAAATGAAAAATGTACTAGTGCTTAATTTACTGTAAATAAATTATATATAAGTTAAAATAAAAAAACATGTTAATAATAATAATAATAATAATAATAATAATAACAACATAGTAAAACCATAAATTAACTTAATTAAACAGTAAACTTTATTTGTACAAAATCCAACTACAATTCCTTCAGTAAACCGTTTCCCTCCCATTTTTTGCAGTTCATACAACAACTTGGCCATGTGCATAGAAGTGTCGTGTGAGCTGGTAAACTGCTATTACCCCAACCCTAGCGTCCATTACGTCTTCTCCAATATCCATGCCACGTACTTCCAGAAGTGTCCCGAGGTGGAGCACTTCTTCCTCCGAGATGCACCATACACTATGGTAGTCATCCTAACCCTCATCCCAGTGAGCCTGATCCCTGTCTTGGTTCTCCTGGTGGTCAGGAAGAGCAAGGTCTGAGAATGTATGGCGCTACATACAGTAACTAATATCTTCATTGTGTGTTTATGCTATGCTGGATATGGCTGGAACTGATTTTAATGAATTTATATTATATATATATATATATATATATATATATAGAGAGAGAGAGAGAGAGAGAGAGAGAGAGAGTCAGACACTGAACCAAAAATGATTTAATAATATCTTGACAGATAACTGCCTATAAGTTTTGCTATGTTTTTTATACAGTTTTCTTTATGAAGTAGATTTATTTTACATTTAAATGTTTTTGTTATTATGGGTTGAAAAAAGATTATATAAGGAAATAACTAATTTAGTCACATTTCTTCAACAACAACAGGTAAGTTCCAAAGAAATGTTTGTGCTCAGGTTTTGTGATTACTGTAATAGTGAACACTGTACTCTGCGTGTGTGTGTGTGTGTGCACGTCACATCAAAGAAACCAAGTTAGATTCAGCATGTAAGGGCATATGGTCCTTTATAGAGCGCTTGAATCTGTCTGGGAACTCTCTATTGAAAAGTGATCATTAGCCAGCTAGTGAACTACTGGCTAATCACTGTCTACATAGGCACTCAGTTATGGTAACAGCAATAAGTGCATGTGTAATAATCACCACATATTCATTTGTTCATTTAAAATTGTATTAAACTGAATATTGAATGCCATTGTCATTATTATCTTGCTTCTTATTCCTCTTTTCTTTAGTTTTATTTTTTTTATATTTTATTTTACCATTTCATGTATTTTTCATATGGGTAGCTCCATATTTTATATATATATATATATATATATATATATATCCCATGCAGTATTTACATAATGCATTGTCAGTGCACTGAAAGATAGAGACCTGTTAAAAAAAGAGAGAGGAATATGTACTTTTTAAAATCAAGAGATTTGGATAGCATGGTTTGTGGTTAGCAATTGTTTATAAATGTTAACCCAGTGCAGAAGGCAACTGGAGTCTTTCTGTGTTGAGTCTGTAAGTTTTGGTGTATCCTCTGTGTGCCAGTTTGCCGCATACCAAAAACACATGTTAATACTCTAGAGTACTAGTATGTCCCTGATCACTACATCTACTATCCACTGCTCCTGTAAACTGCAGAAGACAGAAAACAATCAATACCAATAAATATATAAATAATACATAAACAGTTG
Source organism: Typhlichthys eigenmanni (assembly GCA_027564635.1). Taxonomy (NCBI): domain Eukaryota; kingdom Metazoa; phylum Chordata; class Actinopteri; order Percopsiformes; family Amblyopsidae; genus Typhlichthys; species Typhlichthys eigenmanni. The sequence continues at coordinate 10,003 of JAODUK010000535.1, read as the reverse complement.
AACATTATTTCACTTTATAAGACGCGGAATTATAAATGGATTTGCTTTGGTATCACGTATACTTCCTACCCATATGAATAAATATACTCACAATGTACATTTGTGCTATATGTGATAATATTGCCAACTACTGGATTAAAGGACAAGTAAAAATGTTTTGTTTGTGTTCACCAATGCTTCTGAGTAACTTTGTACTTAATTTTTTTTTTTTCTTTTTTATATGTGGACGTATGAACATATTGTCAGTGTGGTAGGCCATTTCAGATTGTGTAGCTCTTACACAGTGCCATTATATTATGGTTTGCCTAAAGGCAGGGACATTCTTGCTAACTTCAAGATCAAATCAAAACAGTATCCTCACACACAGAAATGCATTGTTAAGCAAAACTATGGCTTTTTTATATGAGTGGTGTTCACCACTTTGTTTATGTTACTATTTACAGAGCCAGGGGCTGTGTAGAAGAATTGAATCATTTGTTCAATGTGCACAGAGAACAGCAAGGTAGCGAAATGAGCGAAGACATTTGTGTAATTTGACAAAAAGTGTATTGGCTTAAATTTTACTTGCAATAGTTAAGGTAACTTAACACAGAATGCATATGCTCCTCCTGTGCTCAGTATCCTAAACTATGGTGGGGGTACAAAAGAGAGTGTTAAAAAAGAGGTACAGTATAGACCACTCATTTCTTCACCACAACCTACTTGCTGATTCTCAGTATCAACCACATTTTAAGGGGTTCCATATGCGTTCTTGTATGTGTTAAATGATCATGCTATACATGACACAGTTTACGTTTATTCATATGAAAATTAATATTATCTTTGAAATATGCTCTATTTTACAGATGTATGTTATTTTATCTTCTGCTATTCTGTTTTTCTATAAATTTAAATAGGATAAACAAATACAAAAAAAAAAATGTATTTGTCTTGTTCACGAGTGAGGGGACATTGGAGTGGTATATTGGCCAGAGAATACGAGCAGCGGGAGCGGTATTACAATCACTTTTTCCAACCAAAAGAAGACAAAGCTGTCATAAACACAGTAGTTCTATTTGTTAAGGAACAAATAAATGTTAACTTTTTGATAATAACTAAAAGCCGGCATAGATTATTTCACCTCATCAAGCATATAACATTTTATTTGAATACCCATGCAAGATTGAGTAAACGTTGTAGGTTCGCCATATTTAGCTATTATGGGCCCTGAAGGGGATAACGCTATTTTACCCCCCTCAGAGCTAGTATTGGCACTATTGCCTCTACACCACTAGATGGCAGTATAAGTTAGTGGCAATATAATACCGTGGCTGTATTCAACTATGGTCCTGAGAACCCACTGCCCTGCACGTTTAACCAACACACCTGATGAAAACAAGATGATGTAACACAGTTCAAACTGTCCAAGAAAGTGCTTGGAACTTGAAGACACATGAGACAGCTACAGAAGACAACATTAGAATCAGCAAGTCCAGCAATCCTTTTATAACACTAAATATTTTAAGAATTGTGTAATTTGTATTTTAATGATATATTAAAATAAAGTTTTGATGAGATACTGTACATACAAATGCATGCATCCCCACATGTTGAATTGACTTGTGAATGTTTTAACACTTAAACGTATCAATGTTTTAAATTACATTTCTTTATACAACACTCACACACACACGACAAAAGACACAGAATCAGAAAGTCTCTGATTCTAATTATTTATTAATTATTAATAATGATGTATACTACTGACCTCATATAAAGCCACTACTCCATTTTGTGTTTTCTCTTTCTGCATAACTTAAGGCACAATATGTGTATAAAACCAACAAGGATGACTGCCAGCATGACAATCACAGCCAGTATGAGGCTAATAACATCCAGAGAATGATATGAGTACCAGGGCATCTTATAGGACTCTGTGCGCAAATGGGCAGCTCCCTTGTGCCTCATAACAAACTCAATCCAGTAAAAGGCATTGTCTAAAGGATGCATTGGTTTATCTCGGTGGAGATTAGAGAGATGCTCCATGCTCTTTCTATAAGATGGATTGTGAACAACATCTTGTATTGCTTCTAGAAAGTTCTGGCTGGTGAGTTTGGTTACATCCAGCACTTTGGCAGCCCCACGCATTTCCATTCTTAAAAGGTTTTCAAATTGGTCAAACAGAAGTGGTAAGCCTATAATTGGTACTCCATGATACATTGACTCATAGATTCCATTTGTACCACCGTGGGCCACAAAAGCTTTCACCTTGGGGTGACCTAAAAGGTCATTTTGTGGCATCCAATTTACCAGTAGCGTATTATTGCCCAAATTATCAGGACGACTACCTGTGTGCCTCCATATGACCTTCTGAGGAAGTTGTGCAAATGCAGCAGATATTTCTGAAGTAATTTCCAAAGGTAGGCCTTTAATCAATGTTCCTAGAGACATTATAATAACGCCATGCTCCCCTGAGCTCTGAACAAAGTCCTCAAGCTCCAAAGGTAGAGGCTTTGAAGGTTTACACTGAAACCCACCAATGTAAACAATGTTTGGCATGGTGGGCCTGGGGAACTCAAAGACAAAGTCTACCCTCATCAGCCAGATATCTGTCCCTTGAAGGAGGTGATATAAGCTCACATCTGGTTCAAAATACTTCTCTATCAGTTTATTATAGTGTGGGCTCACAATAAATGTATCAATGGCCATATTCAGGAAGTAGTGAAACATGTTTTTTACTCTTTGCATGAACACCATTTTGTCAGGCACTGCACATCCAGAAGTTGGAACATAAGATACTGGAGAAGGAGCTACCACAAAATGTCCCTCTCCACTGGTTATCCACCTGACATTAAAAACAGTTGGCAGGTTCAGTTCATGGGCTACCAGAACCCCTACAGGCAATCCTGGGTCCAAAAGACACAAGTCATACTGAGTATCTTGAAGCTCTTGCATCAAAGTCTTGTTCTCAAACATATATTCCACCATTTGACTGGCCTGCTGGTGCATATTAGACAATCCCTTTAGCATTTCAACGTAGAAGGAGATAAAGGCAAGTACAGATGATCCCCCTTTCCGGATCTCCAGCATTTTCACCAGGAAAGTAGCAAAAAAGTCTTGCTCCTCTAGGCTCATGGCTTCAGACAGTGTGATGGTGATGGATTTGTAGTGCGCTGCTTGTTCTTTGATGTACCAACTTGTGGTTGTGCGTACCACAGTGACCTCGTGACCTCTGGCATGGAGACCCTGGATAATCAGATCCATGTTCACCCAGTGGCTGCCCTCTATTGGGAACACCAGTATCTTACCACCCTGAACACAGGAAACAGCCAGGAAGGCGACACTAACGACCAGCAGCGCAGAGGACATTCCTGGAAGGCTGCCCATGGTTCCTGTGTTAAAACGAGGTTCTCAGAATTATTATTTGCATCATACAATTTAAATACTATGCAGTTTAAAGTCAACCAGAACCTATGCATGCAACTGTACATTGCAATTAAAAATTTACCATTTAAAACTTTTTTTTTGTAATCTTTACTTATCAACTAAGTCATTAAAAAAGTCATTAAAAAAAACGCACTACATTATTTTCCTCCCTTACTGAAACATTTTCTAAAATCCTTACGAATGTAAAAACTGTCATGGGTAGGAAATACTAAAGACATCATAATTTCCAAATTGGGGCACTATTAGTTCTGTAGTGCGGTAAATCATTGTTTTTCAACCCACAGTAAAAATGCCAGATGCAAAGAACATAGTGTTCATGCACAAAATGAACTCAAACGAACTCGGCTTTATGTACGTGTTGTCTTATCCCCTTCAATACCACGAAACACACATTATTTTGTTGGAAACTTTATGCATTGAGTTTTAGATTAGGCGTGGCGTGTAACATCTGGAATATATTTTGTTACAGCAGCAATTTCAGAAAAGAGAAGCCTACCTTAGAGTGTTCAGTGTTTTCGAGCAGTGTACTTTGAGCCTTCCCTATAGCAACTATGCTATTCTGCGTGCTCGACTGAACTGTGCGCTCGATTTGTGTGTACACGCTCGACACAATTTTCTTGTGCGTGTGTGCTCAACCCATTATGCGAGCTCGATTTGTTAGAATATTGACGCCACTTGAACCCGTTGCTCTAAGTGGAAATACTGTGTTGCATAATAATGGGAGAAGTGTTCTTTCAGTGGGAAGGTCTGTGCGGAATGGACTACGTGTGTGTGCGTGCGTGCGTGTGTGTGTGCAGAGAAAGAGGAGACATACTTTTAGACAAACATACAATTTGCTCCAGTGCCCGCCCTCAATGTCGTATGCTTTGCAGACCCATGCAAACTGTACCCCTCCCCCACTAATACCCACCGATACACATTCACACACATTGTCGTCAGTCATTTTTCTATTATACAACCCCTCTTCTGAAAAAGTTGGGACATTATGGTAAATGCTAATAAAAACAGCCCAGTGTAACACTTTAGCCCTATATGATCATAATCAGTACACTCACAATTTGCCCCTTGGGAAATGTAGTTGCCAGCTGCATATCTGCATAAATTGACTAAACATTTTTTTAAAGTTATTAACACCTTTTAAACTGGAGTTGTTTCTTGAGATGAAAAAAAAGTAAAAAAAGATAAATAGATGACATCATAAACACTGTAAATATGCATAATTTGCCTTGTTATTGAGAATTTGTCCTCTCATTACAAAAAATAGCAACATGATGACCATCACCATGTGAATGAATGGAAGTTAGCAAATTGTCCAGGAAGTACTGCATATTTGTTTTTACAATCTTCATATTCATCCAACCATTATTTATAGATGGGGAAAAAAATGAATAGACACACTGCCAACATTAGTTGTCACATTGTTTAAATGGATTCAGCAACAGGTCAGGACGGCAGACTGCCCAATCTAGCAAACAGCCTCTGTGCTTATCCAGTTATGCATGATCCAGGCAGAATGTGCCTTTGTGCTGTCCAACTGCAAAGTGTCATACAATGCAGGACACCTACAGTATGCAACAGGCACTGACACATACTGACTTTACAGGAACTGGATGTTGATGAAAGTTCTTTTAGTCTTTAGCTTGGAGAACATAACGGTTGGGTGGAGAAACCATAGTGGCTGTGCCCAAATATCTTTGGTAAATCTACTGCTACCCCAAATAAAAAACCAATGGATTCAACTTCATACACTTCCATTGGCCACAATGATCCCAGAAGCTCAGAAATCGTTCATAAGAAATATAGGAGAGGATGGTGTGAAACCAATACCCCTCGACAAACTGGAGAAGTACTTGAAAGACGTGAACATGCACAAGTGTATGCACATACACACACACAAGCACAGACACACATAGGCACACACACACACACACAGGGATTGGCTATTTTAGATTATTTTTAGGGTTGCTCAAGCACACTTAAATTGCATTAAAGCAACCATTACATAAATTATGATTAGGTAATATTTAGCCAAAGTTTAAGGCCTCACATTAGATGTTGCATCACCTGGTTACTGAATTTATATTTTCCTTTACATAAAAAAGACATTTCCACCATAAATTGATACAGAAATTATGCAAAATGAGAATGAGACCTACATCAATGCAAGTACAGACATATAAAAACATTAATGTGGTCTGCATATTGTTGAACAGTGAAATGTGTGATGTAGAAGTCAATATGTATGCATATTTATGGCCTATGTCATATTCGTATTAGGGGTTCAGCCACCCTAGGTCTGATCTTAGAATCTCCGCAGGTGCACAAATAGCTTGTTTTCACTAAAACATGCAACGTGTCTCACAGGTATACCTACTTACCACCACTAGATGACACTAAAGTCCTATATACAGTAATCAGTCTCTATTGTAGGATACTGCACTGAATGTTTGCCGCTAGTGCCGCAATAGGCCATATGAATAAAGACATTTTTGTAGCAGATACCTTTAAATTACAGAAGTCCTAGATTTGTCTTGCATATACTGTGTGGTTTTATTCTTCTTATTTCACTTTTTAAATAGTTTTGCACTGAGAGTAAGCACAGTAGACTACAGTAGGCCTACTCTAACTATTCTTGTGGTAGTTATAGGTATTCTGCTGGGTTGGGATTGTTATTTTAACTGCAGCGCATGAGAAAATGCATCCTAACCTTCAAAAAAGTTTTCAAACTCATGTTTGAAATCAATGACTCAAGATGACTCATATAAGATACTGTATATGGCAGGGCTATTCAATTCCAGTCCTGGAGGGCCGCTGTGCTGCATGTTTTAGTTGTCTCCCTGCTCCAACACACCTGATTCAAATGAATTGGTATTTTGAAGCCTGATAACAACCCAGTCATTAGAATCAGGTGTGTTGGAGCAGGGAGACAACTAAAACATGCAGGGCAGTGGCCCTCCAGGACTGGAATTGAATAGCTCTGGTATATGGCATAAGTTGCTCCTCCGGCTGGCTTATTCTTCACCTTTTTGGCTTATGATACTAACCATCATAATAATTTAGACAACCAAACATTATGTTTTTATGTGACAGGGACATTGTCATAATTCCTTTTATTTATTATGCATGTTAACAACACATGGAACGTTTGTAAGTGTACATCGATTGGAATCTAAGTTTAAAGTCAGAGAGATACAATTAACACATACAAATAAAATCAGTAGTCTACTCCAGGATGAATATTTCAGTATTGCTGATGCATGCCAGGAGAAAATAGTTTGTCCCACACCTCCACCTTCATAACAGCCCTGCCCATAGGGGACATGGTTGCCTTGATGTCAAGGTAACTGCCTTCATAGGTTATTCCGGAACCCACTGCCTCTTGTCGGACAAAGCCTTGCTCTTTGTTGTAGTACATCTCTTTGTACAGAGCTTCGTTGCAGTCTTTGCCTTTACTGTAGACCCCCACAGCAAACCAGTTCTTATATACGTTGTAGTCAAGAGGCACAGAGAACATGATGGCTAAGGTCTCGATGTAGTCATTCCTGCTCTTCTCAAACAGGTCGTAGGTCATGACGCCTACAGCACCGGTGGCTTTGACGCTGGATTTACTGAAGTTGCACACCTCGGTTTTTTGAGGCCGGACAGTTGGTTGTGGAGGGTCGCTGGTGTTGCCACTCTCTAGAAAAACTCTGTTTGCAACAGAATGAACAATAAATGCATACAAGACCAACACAGATAGAACAAACTTCTGGTTTTGTTTTGTATTTTTATGAATTGTGAAGCTCTAAGGTCAGGGCACTACTGTTTCAACTGTGAGTTTGACAACGCTCATATTTTTGTTTTTACATACAGTACAGCGTGTGCTTATGATTGATACCTCTTATTATGCATTGCAGATGTTTTATTCAGGGAACACTTAACAAGGCCTTTGCACTGTCTTTGTACTTACTTGGGGTTGAGTAGGCAGTAGTTATTAGTGAGGTTGGTCAGCTCAATGGTGACATTTCTGCGGCTTTTGATGTTAGCAGCGACAGCTTCTGCTGATTCACTCATGTTTCAAGTGCAGGCTGTGTAATTATAACATACAGCGAGGAACTATGTAATGCAGCAGTGTGAGTTGTACAACATGCTTTTAGGTTTCTACTAAACGTGTAGTATTCACTTGGGTCAACAAAACACATTTCCCACTGCATCGCAACTACACAGTCACAACAACGCTGCTTATTTAATATTATAGTGACATAAGCATTCATCTCCCATAGACACAACCTGAACCTGTAAGTATCTGTAGCAAGATGCCTTCTCTAAACCTGTCCTAAAACATGTTACATTTTACTCATTAAACAAACGTTTCTTCTAATGTTTGTAATTTATACTCACAAAAGTCCAATTACACTTTAGTGTATGTGTTTGTATGTGCAATAGTGTGCAAAACAATAGCAAGAATAAATCCTTACCTGCCTGGTGTCACTGTGTGTGTGTGTGTAACTCACTAAGATGAGCATATGAGTTATTTTGCTTTGCTCTTGTTTAGGAATGTGCGACGGTTAATTTCCACCCAATCTCCACCCAGAACCCACACCTAAACACACCTAAAGTACAATTCCACCTTTGTCTGCCTCACAACTGAAGGTAAGGAGAGACACCTGCAAGTAAAATAGACCATACCGGAATGACCACATACCTCTGTCACCATACCGGAATGACCACATACCTCTGTCACCCATTGCAATGTGTATCTTTTATATTTCTACTCCTCAGTGTCTCTTGGGGACCATGCCTACTGTACAGTATGGCTCTGTGCCTGAGCTGGACAAGTTCATTATTTACTGTAGGAGATGACTGAAATAAACCTTTGTGAGGTCTGACTTGCTCTGCAGGAACAGAATGGGTTACTGTCCTTCTATTCAAAAGACCTTGTGATGCTCCTTCAGCAGATCATTACAATGACATATTGTACCTTGTCCTCATTTTTTTAATGTACTATTTGTGAAGATAATGCTAAACTAATGTCAGTATAACAGAAAGGAGCACAATAAATGAGATGGCATTGTTTTTTATTGATTTACAGCACCAGTAACGTACTTCATCAAACATTACAATAACGTACATTTCCATCTGAACCCCCATGCATTTCACACGGTTGTATCAATTACCCATCTTGTCGTACAGCTCTAGTTTAATAATAGCCTTGCCCTCGTTTGACATGGCGGCTCTCAGATCCACCGTCTTCCCAGAATATTTCACCCCAGAGCCGTTGGCCTCGTAGCGCTGGAAGTTCTTGAAATCTTTCTCATAATACATGAGCTTGTACAGCTTCTCGTCAACAGGCTTAGTGCGTTCGAAAAGGCCCAGTGCCAGCCAGTTCTTGTAGATGTTGTAGTCGAAGGGCACCGAGAACATGACCGCCATGAGCTCGCTTGTTTGGCGGTTGCGCATGTCAAACAGCTCATAGGTCAGCACACCAACACAGCCTGTCGCTGTGTTGTCGTCCTTGGTGAAGGAGCACACCTCGGTCCTGCTGGAACGAACGGTGGGCTGGGGAGGGCTGAAGCTGAATCCACTGGACATGTAGACCCTAGTGAGGACAATGGAAGACAATTGGTGTACTCACTTTACAGTGTCGCTACACACACTAAACAACAACAACATATGGACAGGTAACTTGTATATGTGATGTCACATGGCATACATACAGAGATAGTGGCTCTTACTTTGGGTTGACCAGACAGTAACATGCACTGACATTTATGATCTCTATAGTACAGTTGCGGTTGGTGGTGAGCACTGCAGCATGCGCTTCTGCTGTATCGTTCATGGTGACTTCAGCTAAGGATGGCTAACGAGCTAAAAGAGACAGAAGGATACGTCATCATATGACAAATGACTGATACAACTGAATAACTTATGTTTCCAAAGGATCAGCAGTAACACATGTTACAATACAACCCATTGGTCACACTGTTCCGAACCACATACTATGAATGTTTCCTTATGCTGCAACAACGTGGCGATTAATAAAGCTTTATCTTCACCTCTAATATATCTATTGACTTATACAAGGTATATGTTTGTATACACCACACAACAGATTCACACTATTTCAACTTATCGTGATGTGCACACAGACTAAACTTCCAAAATATTTAATACTTTTTACAGAGCTGCACAATGTCAAATTAAAAATTCAGGTTAATGTAGAATAGACTTACCATGAACTTATTTTGGTTTATGTCACACACACGAATGGAAGAAAGTCTTCTGAAAACAACTCCCGTTCTGGAATGAAGAAAATTGTCAAGATACACCCCCACAAATGACACACCTCACTGTTCTGGCTAGGTGTGTCTGCAAATCTGAATAATGCCAGCACGTCTTTAACATAACATGTAAAAGACGAAATGTCTTTTACATTAAATGTAATATTTCCAGTCATTTATACTTTCAAGCTTGGCTATACATATTTAGTTTGAGCACACATTTGTGGGCTGATGTTCCAATATTTACCTCTCCGGGAACCATCACCTTATCGTGGTGGAGAGGTTTGGGTGCCCCTATGAACCTGAGGGCTGTGTTG
>JAODUK010000533.1:0-37165 GCA_027564635.1 Typhlichthys eigenmanni | reverse complement strand
AGGGCAATGGGGTTATTGAACAGGCAGAACAGGGGTTGTTTCAGGTTGAAGGGAGGTGATTTGGAGGGCAATGGGGTTATTGAACAGGCAGAACAGGGGTTGTTTCAGGTTGAAGGGAGGTGATTTGAAGGGCAATGGGGTTATTGAACAGGGGTTGTTTCAGGTTTACACCCAATATGACTCAGCCCCAGGTTGCATACATCACAATAATGTGCTGTAACAAAAGAAAACATTTATGAAAAATGTATTTTAAACTTTAAACTAGCTAGCTAAAACATGGCAGACAGCCATGGCTGGCATCATATTTTACCAGAAGTAAAAGAGATTAAGACATGAACATTGTAAAACGCAGAGGTGGGTAAACCAGGCGCAGATGGCAAGGATCTTTTTTGTTATAGCGCGTAACAGTGACCGCCCACGGTTTGGGTGCCAGAAGTAGTTAGTAGTAGTAGATTTATCATATTGTGTATATTATACCATTACAATAGAATAATACAATATTTTTCACATTACTTATACTTGTAACAAACAATTGTACTTTAAAGCGCTAGCGATACTCACTATACCATCGATTCACAACCTCGTAGCCGGTTGTCTTGGTTCAAAGCTTAAAACACTATTATATAAGAATTTCCCCGAAAAGTGAATGTAGAAAATTGGGGAAAATAAATGGGGAAATGTACTTCCTGCGGAACCACAATGTTCTGCTCTATACACCCTTGTACTAAACTAGACTTCACTAAATAGTTTACCACCCCCTGCTGGAGAGATGAAGCAATGCATAGTTGCAGATAATAACTGGTGTTTACTTTCTGTATTTGATTTGCCTACCTCTGGCCATAAATATGAAATGTGAGGTTTCATATAGCAATCAGTATGTATGTATGTATGTATGTATGTATTATATATATATATATACATACATACACACACTGAAGCTCAGCTTTAGTAAAAAATAGTGGGAATCGCAGAGTAACTCACAATAACGATGGCATCATGATACAGCTATTCTAAGATAATGCCAATATATTGCAAGACAATCATATCGATATCTTTGTAATGCAATTAGATATACCCTATAAAAGCAAAAAGCAGGAATTAAGTATTGACCCTATTATTTAACATCATTATTATTTATTTAGTAGTGTTTTCTGCAAACATGTTCCTTCAATTTACAGTGTTCCATTCTCAAGTGAATACATAATACAATTGTGTTTAAACAATTATCTGACTGTTGACTGACTGCCCATATGTTTCTTATGAATGGTGACAGATTTAGATCTAGATCTATAGTAATACTTTTTTTCAAAACTTATCCTTTAGTAGGTTCTTGCATGGATACATTTGTATTAAGATACAAATAAGGACAAACATTTTGAAACGCACCACATTCATCAAACAACCATTTTAGTAAATATGATATTTACATAATCAATTTAAAATAAATATGCTAAATTTGATATATTAAATAATTCACACCCACTACAATGTCAATTCATGACATCTCCATCGCTTATGTAAAACAGACTGTTTAAAAGAACAATGTGAACAGAAGCCTTACCTATCAGCCTCTCGACTTCTGCTCCTTCTGTTTTCATACAAGCGTCCACGAGATCTAGAGTGAGGAATTAATTATATCTCAACAAGAGTTCATCTGTACAGGAAATACTACAGTGGGGTACAATTGACCCATCCTACGCCCCACCCCCCTTAGTTACTGTAACTCAGTTAGACAAAACATCATAGTAGCAGAGAATATAATTTAACAGAGAGGTTCCTAAGGACGGGACGGAGCAGGATGACATTTCACCCTGTATGCAGACCGGAACAACCCAGCGTTCCTTATAAGTCATTGAAGACGGTACAGGGATATCAACATACTTTTGTCCATTATTTATCTCTGGGGGCGATAATTGGTCAATCTAAAGCCACAACGGTATTTCTGCAGCAAACAGTTTTGAGATAAATTAACTGTTTCAGACAATGCATGGTATATTTTGCTGTCTGGGCGCTGCTTATATCAAGCATCAACAGCAAAATGCTGTTGGTGACACACCCACTTCAAGAAATGTTAAATTTTTAAGCTCCATTGAAATGCATTGCAATCTGTGCATTTACTTGAATTAATTGACTTTGAGTATCCCGGTTATGATCGGGTTTATAAGTATTCTGTTTTATTTTATGCGCATGTAAACAACATATCCTGGTTTCCGAAACCCTGAAGCCCATATCCCGGTTTTGCTAGGTGGATTACTCCGGAAAAAAATAAAAATAAAACCGAACCATGTTTACTATTCTCTACTGCTCTCGTCTCCCAATGAATGCGCTAATAAATGGCCTCATCATTATCAATATTACAGTGAAGAGTATGGCTAACGCAGCTACAGAAATGCAGGTGGGGCAGATCGCTTGGTTATGTCAACGTATGCCTGCGTAAATAGAACGCTAGATAGTAAGCGGGATACTGTACATCATGTATATGATGATATAAGTAACCTGATTTCTCTGTGGTGATATATAGCCCACATCCCGAATATGCCTCATAACTGGGATACTCAAGTCCATGTAAACACACTGAACGACCCATCTTTCTAGAAACTTTAATAGTAGGCTACAACAGGATAACAGCTAGTTGAAGGAGGTTCTGTCGGGTTCCAAACTTGCTCAACTGATATTGGAGGGCAGAGCAAAAAGAGGCGGGGCTTGGGAGCCGTCAATTAAGAGGAAAATCGCTTGTTAACAGAGTACTGCGCATGTGAACGTGTGCATCTGGTATATGTTCACTTCAATATAAAATCAACGCCACAATATGGGAGACCACTCACTCTCTCGGACTCCCAGAACGTCTATGGCGTCGTTCGTACGAGGGGCTGCGTGATCGGTATCGGCCATAGCTGCGGCTGCGGGAGCGACGCCGGTCGCGGTCGCCGTCGTCGTATCGCGAGGACCTGCCGGGAGACCTCCGTTCCTTGGACTTCATCTGACCTGGGGCTGTGGTGCACACCAGCAGAATGAAGGTGGTGGGGAAGGCGGGGGGGAAGAGAGAGAGAGAAAATACAGACACACGGCCACAACGTTACTTAACACTCTGAACCCGTTTCTGTTCTGAGTTCTTTTCAACGCGTTTCAAGTGAAGGAGCAGCTCTGCTAGAAATAGGCGGCAGGTCTCATTTTGACAGGGACGCTTCTGAAAGCGACCAACTGCCAATCAGACAGAACTAGGGTTGGCCCCAAATATTTGATTATTCGGGTATTCGTTCGTTACGTATGTATTTGTTTTTTCACATTATGCATGTTTCCCATTAAACCCTACTGTCTCCATATAAACCCACATGTTGAAATGTATTTACCTGCCCTACACTGTGTCATCAGCACAATTGATTGCAATTGTCTCTGTAAGAAGAGAGTGAGGATATTCATTCAACACACACTCTTATTGGCTAATACAGGAGGTACTGCCATTTGGCAGCCCTGACTGGCTAAACTGACGTGTCAATCAAAGTGGCCATTTTAAGCGCATGGCTGTGTTTACATGTGTTCTCACATAAGCTAGGAATCGAAGATTACTTTGGTTATACTTCTTAATTATAGTTTTGAGTGTTTAAGATTGGGTTTGAGCCCCAGACAGAAATCATAATTTCGGTTTGGTTTGTTGCTATGGAAACTCAGTGAAAACACAACAAGACCCTCTGCTTCTGAGAGGCTGCCGGAGGGGCAGGAAGCAGTGCAGATGACGGAGCAAAAATGGATTGCTGTTGTGACTTAACAGAGACACAGCCGGTGGAAATCAGGCATCATTTCCTTCTACTTAGCGTAGACCTCTGGTTAATTTAGAAATGATTGGACCCCGCTGAACCAATTGGCGTTTCTACCACCATTTCAAAACACGCCTGACTTCAACGTCATCTTATTAAGCCACACCGATTGGACCGCCAGCAGGGTGCGCTGCAAACCAATAGGCTTTCCAAACATGGTTTTTAATAACATTTTCAATAGTACATATTTTACAATTTAATTATAGTCAAACAGTTTAATGCATGTTTGCCCTAAAAGCAAATGAGATGGCATGGACCCCAGGGAATCACTGGTATAGCTAGTCCTAAACAGAGCGACACTGAAACTTTGGTGGTGGTGTACACAATTATGCTCTCAGGTACTGAATATGAAATGACGATACTTACTCTTTCGGTCACCTTGAGCGAACTGGATTTCAATCTGCCGACCACACACCCACTTCCTGTCAAGGCTGTGAAGAGCATCCTCCGCGTCACGGATGTCTTCGAACGTGCCGGGCTGTTAAGGCTTTGAACCAGTGAGAGGCCGCACAAAACTCAATAGCACACTCCTCGATTTACAGAGAAGCACTTGTGGTAGAAACCAGGATTACAAGGACATTGTCCGAGCATTCTCCTCCCACACCTAGGGTGCCAAGTGGCTTACATTCCTCTGTACCCATATCCCTCCCCTACAGAGTTCACATTCCCTCCACCCATCCCTCTACTGTTGTGGAGGATGCACTACATAAACATGGAAACAGACAAACATGGACACATTTTCTCTGAAAGGTGAAGAGAGACAGCTATATTGTTGAGTCTGCTATAACAGGAAATCAAGAGACGGTTGATCTTCACGCGTGCGACTGCTTCACTTACAAAAGCATGTAATGGTCGTATTTGGGACAACGGTGTGCAGGATATCAGTTAAAACTGTACCTTGAACTGCATTGGATGAGAGTTCAAACAGAGCCAACGTATCATATAGGACAGGGAGTTCGGCAGGATCTCATTATCAGAGCCAAAGGGACAGCGATATGATTCGATTATCCATCTATATTAATTAATTTTCTACAATATATTCATAATGAGAATTTCTACATTATGTTATCGCTGCGAAGTTACAATACATAAATTACCTCTCATTAGAAATGCAAACAAAATGCACATCCATGTGCACTTTATTGAATTTGCAGGCATGGTAGCAGAAAATGACACTTACATTTATCTGCAAAAATGTCCAAACAAATTAATTGTCTCAATTGAATTAATAGCGTGTGTTTGTTGATTAAACCATCAAAATGATTACACGGACATATTTGGAATTTCAAATTAGAGGATTCCCTTGGGAGGATACAAAAGGAATTCAGGCTGGTTACCTTAACCATGCTTGTCTTTGAGCTTCATCTTGAGCTTTACGCTTTATGACTTCCCGAGAGACTTGGGCTTCCTGTCAGCCTTTTCCTCTTAACCTCCCACTCTTTGTCGGCATATCCAAGCCTTGAGTCCGCGCTCTTTTCTCTCTCTCTCTCTCTTTAACTCCTCTTCGCGCTTTACATTTTTCTTTCTTTTGAATCTTTTCCCTTTGCTACGGCTCTTGGACTCTGACATCCTGAGGGTCTTTGTGACTTGTCTTTACGGCTATTCTATAAGGGTCTTTGTAACTCTCTCTCTCTCTCTCTCTGTCTCTCTCTGCAACAACAGAGAAATTCGTGTTAGATTGATAGTAGTTGAACAATCTCACACGGAAAGGATATTGAATGTATGCAAATCCTCTTGCCCGACGTGTATGGAAGTCAAGCGGGATGTAGACGTCTACTATTGGCCCATAGCGGCCAAACTCATGGCGTAAATCCTCAGGCCTGGACATCATAAATAGAAGTGTGACTTAACTAAAGAGGGTCAATCGTACGCTCAACCTACTTCGATGAAAGAGACATTTATGAATGCATTAAAATGTGCTGCGCTTAAGCGCAATACAGAATGAAAGCCAAACATAACATCATGATACATAGGGATGCACCGATAGATCGTAATCGGCTGATTTCCACTCAAAATACGAGATCGGTGGTAGTCAGATTTTTCTTTGTAATGGCAGATATGGAAAACAAATCTTTTGTCAATTAAATCAAATTAAATTAATTATATCAGGTATTAGTGAAAGATAGTAAATCCATTTGTAGAGCTTGTCAACATGTTAATATTTTAATAATATATGGATTCCCCCTTCTAATTTATCAAAGAAATGCATTGCAAGTTCATTCATATTTTATGATATAATTGTTATCCTTTACAAAACACATTTTTGAGCACAACAATCTATTAGCCATGATTGTACATATATGTGGAGAACTTGCAGATAGAGTGAAACATTTGCTCATAGTGAGTACAAATGTTTTGGGAGCAAATAATTATCTTTAATTTATTAATATCTAAAAATTATGAAATCGGTATCGGTAGATTTTGCAGACTGAAAATTGGCAATCGGTATCGGATCGGTGCATCCCTAATGATACAGTTATACATTCAATAGGAATGAATATTAACCTATCATTCTATTCTACATATCTCCATTTATAGTATAGCATCAGAGATCAATTGCGTATATACAGTGTATTTGAATAATGCATTGTTTTGTAGTACTGTATATGGATGTATCCGCACCTCAGACTAGCTTGCTCTACTCCTCATAACATTGCCTATTGGGACACTTATATTTGACCTCGGGGCAGACAACCTGACATGCCAGAGGAAATGTTGTCAAAAGTCCATCTGGGGAGCCGTAAGTTGAAACTGTTTGTGAAAGTTCAGTTGCTACTCGGACACATTCAAAATAATTCCGAGGCTTTATAGACCGATTCTCACGGCGAAATTTAACTGAGGCTATCCGTCGGGGTAGAGTATATATACATGTTAAATATTTCAAGGGCCAGTTCAAGTGTGGCCAGAATATTTCACAGTTAGTGTAGGTTAACCAAATCTCAATAACCAAGTGTCCTCTTGCTAGGCCCCTGCCTGAGACAAATAAACTCAAGGGGCTGGTTTCACAGTCATGGATTAAGCCTAATAAAAAAATGGGTTAAATACATGTCTGTGAAACTGGCCCCATGAAGTTTTTGACACTTTTTGTAAATTCAGATTTCTTACACTGCACCGTCCAAACCTTATTTACAGTCAACATTACTGCTTTATATCCTACACGTTATAATGACGCTGATATTTATTTATTGTATTACGGTATCCTCGTAGGTCTGTACATCACAAGCACCGTTAACTCAGTTCGTTATAAAATCTATTTAACTCTGATTTAGGTTACTCCGTATCTATTAGCTACTGAGTTAGAATTAGATTAGTAATGGATGTACCGTACTGTAATAATATTAGTAGTTAACGTGTTAGGTAACGTTAGTCGTATGGAATGGAGACATTTTGAATAATTGAACAGCAACCATATTACGGTACCGTAGACGCAGCATGGCACAAAAGAAAAAACAGCATCTCTCCCTAATATTGGACGCCACGCTAAAGTTGATTTACTTCGTGCATCCGTGATCATCACCAGTTTTAAAGACTTTATTTCGACCACAACTATATACATTTTTTTGGGGGTAGGTTTTGCTAGTCTGTCTACAGCAGAAGTGTTTAATCCGTAAAGATATATAAATTATATCTTGCAATATTAGATTAGGCACATTTACAATAGTTAAATGTTGCGTTATTAAAATGTAAACGCCAATATATCGTAGTTTGATTGTAATCGAGCGTGGTGCCACGCCAACCAAGTTAGCTAATCCGCTATTTACTTAACGCTAGCACAGCTAGTTAGCATTTAACGGAACGTGCTAACAAGTACGAGTTGACTCACCTGGACTCATCAGATATGTTTCTGACGAACAGCGAAGTACTTGGTGGCCTCATATATCTGGCCATTAGTGTCAAAGATATATAGCACTTGAAAATTAGTCGATGTTAACAATTTGCTCTAGAAGAAAAAGCAACAGCGAACAGGACCTACAGCGCCTGCGCAGTCATAAAGAAAGCGCGTTTTCTTGAGGCTTGGGAAATACTACAGCGCCTCCTAATGTAGACTGACCACAATGCCGCCTGTTCCAGGCCCCAGCCACCATTATGCGAGTTGGTTTTGTCCCCAAGTGGATTTCTTTTCCATAGCACTGTATACAAAATGAACAGTAGACAATGTGATAATGACTCATTTTATTAATTATAACGAATTACAAGTAATACATAGAATACGTTTTAGTAAAATTTGGTCCTAAGAGATCACATTTGTCCTTTTGGAGCAGCTTTGGATCAGACGCGTTTGCTTCTCCTGGTGAGAGTGGCAGTACCCGAGGTGAATGTCTGAAGTAGGGAGCAAAGATAACACACATACATACACACACATAACTAATAGAAACTACATCTGTGCTAGGACAACTGTCAAATTTTTACAGAATACATACCCAGCCCTGTTTATTGTAGTACATACATACATTTGCACCCTCACAATTTTCAATACTATTGTTTGTTTGCACTATTCTTCACTATAACTTTGGCTACAGTAAAGCCTACTTTTTTTTTCTTAAATTTTTTATATCTTTTGACTCCGATCTCTTCAATTGAGCAATTTAATATGATTTTTAAATTTAATTCCTAATTTCAGCCTTACCAATTACCCAGGGGAGTAGTAATATCTCTCACCTCAACCAGGTCTTCGCCTTGGATCTCCTGCGTTGAGGTGAACTTCTCAGTTTCAGTGAAAAGCTTCCCATTCTCCTCTCTGACAGTGCACTGACCTCAACCACAACATGATGTCATTAGCACGTCCACACTAAGGGCGAGCTTTACTTTTGTCCTATATTTTTTATATTGAAAATAACTCGAGGGTATACTGAAAACAACCCATTCCATTAGTCCATTATTATATCTATTGTCCAATGCCATACACAATATTGTAGTTATGTAAAATATGACATTTTCAAGCAGTGCATATGGTACAACAATTCACCTTGAACTTTCTCCCATCAAGGGCAGTGATTTCCGTCTCCTTCCCAATGGTGAAGGAATTGACGTTGGTACGGAGGGGAGTCTTTGTTCTGATGGTGAAGTCTTCACCTTTTTGTTCTATCACAATCACTGGTTTGACATCCTTCCTCATTTTAATCATCATTTCAGGTACATCTTGAAAGATTATTAAAATAAGTCAATGTTAATCATAGGAAATTTTGTGATGTAATTTCAACAGTATTTGAATATATTCTCACCCATTGCTTTGAGGAACGCCTCAAGATTTTCTTCTGAATATATTTTCCAGGTGCCATTAAAGTCCATCCTTGCGTGATCTGTGCCTGTTATGTTATTCGCCTGAGGAAATGTTTTGTTCTCATTACTGTAATCCCTCCACACATCGTTGGTTGGCATGCTGGGGACTTTTTAAGTCCCTGTTGTCTAAACTGTAATTTCCAGTGACAACCAGAACAAATCAATGTCCAATTAATCTCCAACCACATGTTGTATTGCATTGTCATATTGATAAAATAAAATATAGAATTTGCTGACAAGGTTTTAATGTTGTGTGCATGTATTAAAGCATGTACTGCGATGCTAATGCATCTCTCTAAGGTATTGTGTGCGGTATGCTTTTACATCCTGAATGGTCTACTGTTGGCAATGTAGCTGTCAAGAGATCTCAATGGACGTTTCTTTAAAAATTATTTAATTGCTTTTCTTGCTAAAAATCAGAAGATTGACAATGACATGGTTTTATTGCATACACACAAATTAAAGCTTTCCTTTACTTTACAAATATCTTACCGACTCAGTTCAACAGAATATATATTTCTAATATAAAAATATTTGACTTGCCACAACAAAGCAATACGTTTCAAGGCAAATGTGTGAGTAGCAAAAGCTCAAGCATATCCAATACTGCACACAGAAGGCCTTTTGGGAGTGATTCATCTGATATTGGCCACAGGATTCATTTAAACTTACCTACAAAATGTGTGCCCATAATATAACCCCGCTTGGCATGGTGAATAGGCGACTAGCATGGTTTCTGTGACAGGTGTGAGTCAACATATCCCTGAGAAAAACACATTCAGCATTCATGCAGCTGTTAAGTTACATTTAGAAACATGTGCAGTTTGTTTACAGATATGAGTAAATTACATTAATATTAGCATATGAAAACAACATTTTCCTATTTTTTTACATTCTGAAACCAGGTGATCAGGGTGTGAGACATTTGGAAGCCGTTGGCAGTGATGGTGTTAACATAAAAAAAAGTGGTTCCTCCAAGAAAGTTAAAAGCAACAATTATATGTGAGTATTATCTTGTTAATAAAGGGATATTGAACCTTAAGACGTTTAGCATGATACAATCTGTGGTCCATATTTTTTTTTTCTTCATCCTCTAATGGCTTCTCTGTCTATTGTTACAGTACATTGTTACATCCTCCAGTTACCTCAACTGTTGTAATTGTTGCAGTGTTTAACTGAAGATGTATTCACGTTTTCATGCGGAGTGTCATTGCGAGGACTGCATTTTGAGGTACGGAAGCTTACAGAAATCTGGAAGCCTCTGATTTAGCTCAGTTCAGTATCCCATAACACATTATGCCTAGATGGCGCTTTTCACGTTAAGGAAAGCAGCATGACAATAACAAAATTAAATATTTGTTATGCATGCCTCTCGGGATACGTTTCACAATAAAAAATATTAACTTCAATGAGAACTAGGCAAAAAAAAACAAAAAACGATATAAAGCAAAAGCAGTTACATCATATCACACAAAATATCCTATGAAATGTGATGAAATATGAAAACCCATATAAACCATAATCATTGAGCGTTACTGTGACACCCACTCAGGTTATGGCATCATCTCCATTCTTTGAACACACGATTTATAAGAGGAGACATCGAAAGAAAGGAACATTTTGTTTTTTTCCCCCCTTCACGATCCCTTCAAACTTTCAAGTCCTTCGAAGACGTATGCTTCGGCGGCGTCGTCACGACGACATAAAGGGGTCGTCCTCTTCCTCGCTCTTATTTGGACCGGGGTCACTAAGGCAGCGCGACAGTGTCACCTGGTCTGGGTCTTCCCGGCTCTCCGGCTCCGTGTCGCCTCCCCGGGGCGGGGCTCCTTCCGCGGGCCCTGCCCGGGGTCTGGCTGACCGCGGGGCGGTGCCTTCGTCCAGCAGGCTGACACCCCCGGGGGGGAACCTGGGACCTCGGCTGGAGGCCTCACTGGGAGTGGACGTGTACTCCTGGTGGTCTACAGACATGCAGCATTGTGGGGGTGCGGACGGACACATTAATTAAAGGAAGCGCTGGGGTGTTTCAGTGCAGTGTGTGTGTGTGTGTGGTCTCAGCCTCTTCCGTCCATCAGCACTACACATTTGAGTTTTTATTTAACCATAATTTAACCAGGTAGGCTGTTTGAGAACAAATTCTCATTTACAACGGCGACCTGGCCAAGACAAAGTGTAAATGTACAGCACAGTATACCTTGCACACAGAACACACAAAGTCCAAAAACACTAAGTTAAATATAGTCTACAAGTGTAGCACAGTCTATATTCTTATAGGTGCAGCTGTGCTGAATGTTCGATTGTGTCTGATTACATAGACACCCCTGTACGCATGTCAGCACTTTCAGGAAGTGAGGTGGCATTTAGGTTTTTACTTTAGTTCAGTTCAGTTGGCCCTTAGCATTAAATGGAGGTTAAAAATAAAGTGAAAGTTTACGGCAGTTGAGGTAGTGTCTAGTGAGGTGGGAAAGTCTCAATGGACGGCTTCTGGTGTGTCAGGTTAGGGAAAGCTAAAAGTTCTGTATAACTAACCTGATTCAAAGCGGACCCTCTTCACTGGGGTTGTTTCCCGACGGTTAGCAGGAACCGTGAGGTAGTGACTCAACTGTAGGTGTCCACAGAAAGTACAGCGTCAGTACGATGCACCTTAGTGGATCAGTGTCATTCATAGAGCCGACCATTTATAAGACCAAAAAAAAAAAATAACAGATGGAATAAACTTACAAAATACACGACTCCAAAACCACTTTTAAATGCAGCCTTAAGACATTTACGTTCACCATTACTTTCTGCTCAACTGCAAACCTTGCCACAATTTTTAATTGAGCTATTCTGCAAAAAGTAAAAAAAAAAAATGTATTGAACTATTTTATAGTTATTCTTTAATTTAAATGTTATTGTATGCATTTTATATGAATCGTTAATATTGTATAACATGTTCTTATGTGAAGCTCATTAAATATGCCCCGTGTATGAAATATGTAATATAAGTAAAGTGACTTGCCTCGCCTTAGTTTAATAATAATAAAAAACAACCAACCAATTATAAACCCGAACACCATAACCAGGTTGGGTGTGCGGGGCGTGGGAACGGTGTTTAGCTGTGAGCTCGTACCCTCTCCATCTCAAATCGTTGTTTCCTGAAGCGAATCTCGCTCACATCTTCCTCCAACGGGTCCCTCATCAGGTCATGCCTGCTGTAGGACCGCAGCTGAGGGTCACAAGGGAGCGACTGTCATGCGGAGCCTCAGGGAGACCTTGTTTAGGTGGGTGAGGGAAGGGGGTGGTCTAGTGGTCTGAGTGCTCCACACCTAGCAGTGGAGTTGATCCCTGGTGTTGGCCTAGCTGCAAGCAAGATGCCTAACTCCTTGTATTCACTGGGGTTTACCTACAGACTGTGTGTGTGTGTGTGTGTGTGTGTGTGTGTGTGTGTGTGTGTATGTATGTATGTATGTATGTAGGTATATATATCTCAAACGTAGTTAATGTTGTTATACATGCTGTTCATCACCTAGGGCTGGGCGATATACCGGTATATAGGAATTTTTTCAAAAGAGATGTAAGATTAGACAATATCGATATAGTTATATTATGCATTTATTCATAGGTTTTTTGATTTGTTCGTCTCTCCCTCCATGCCTGCACTTGGCCTGAGGAGTGGAGTCAGGAGCGAGTGACCGCCAGAGAAAGCTCACATATGTCATTAATGTCGCTAAAAATAGAAAAAGTCACATTTCCGTCATGTTTCCTGTTTTTTTCTATATGCCTGAAGATTTAGCCCACTTTATAGAAAATACCCATATATATTGTGTATCGGTATTCAACCTAAATATATCAGGATATTATTTTTGGTCCATATCGCCCAGCCCTATGATCACCCACTGCTTGTATGGAAGGGCTGGCTGGTGAGCTATGCATCTCCATAAATACAGTCTTATACATTATACAGTCATATAATAACAACAAGTAGATTGTTAATCAAGTGTTTAAAATAAATACTCACCCTTTGTCTGGTTTTCTGCATATTGGCCCTGAGAATCCTCCGGATTTCTTCTTCTCTTTCTCTGGATACCTTGGATGTTTCTCTCATTACCACCGTGGTCTTGGGCTGGATGTTTCTATGGAAACAAGACACACACAATGCTTTACTGCAAGAAAATACTGCAGTAACAGCAATATACTGTATGAACAACCAACCTTAAATAAGCAGCATTACTAATACTGTACACGGTTACTAAAACAGCATATCAAAACAGCATTACTAAGACACTGTTACTAAAACAGCATTACTAAAACATATTACTAAGACACTGTTACTAAGACACTGTTACTAAAACACTGTTACTAAAACAGCGTTACAAAAATCAGCATTACACAAGCAGCGTTATAAAACAGCGTTATAAAACAGCGTTACGTACTGCATGGAGACCGTGGCCAGAGCAGGCAGCTTGGCTGAGCTTCCGCTCTCCAACATCATGATGGCCTGCTTCATCTCCATCTTGTTGTAGAAAGAGATGAGCTGGGGCTCGGAGGAGCGCTCGCCTGCGATCAGCCACTTCTTCACGTAGGTCTTGTTGAAGCGGCTCAGCCTGCAGATGTGTGGGAGGTCCTCTTATTAGGTCAATGACTGATATTATGCACATGCAGATGCAGACATACGTAGTCTAGGGGTCGCTATAAGAAAGCAGCATGGGTTAGGTAATGATTCACTGTAAGGATTACTTTACCACAGGAAGATAAGCAATGCGTTTGAGTGAACAGTGGCTTGTGTGCAGTATAGCCTGGGATCTAACAGGGGTCGCAAACCACGAACAACTGCTTTATTAATTTTGCATATTTAGCATAACAAATATGTAAAAACATTAGAGCTGTATGGATGATAAACTAAACTATATAAATGACAACGTGTCAATAGTGAATTTTCTTGGACTGCGAACAATAAAAGCTAAAGCCTCCTAGAAAATCTAATTTCCTATTATCCAAAAGGTTAACACACTGTATGTGAAGACAAGCGTGGTTAATACATTTCACAGAGGCAGAGCAATAACAGTAATGGTGGTTGTTTGTTCTCATCTCATCGAATAATATTAATAATAATAATAATCACTTTTCATTCAGAATTGCAGCTCAAAGTTCTTTACAAAGAGGGAATACATGCACAATCGTGCGTAATAAAATACAGCAATGCAGAAAAGCAACGTTAATAAATATGGTTAAAGCTAATATAACCTATAGCTTGCTTACGAGCAATACATTGCACAGTATTTCTCCCGGTGAGCATTACAGTGAACTGGTGTGCAGCAACACAGCGGGAGAAACCTACTTGTCTTTCCAGTGATGTTGTCCATAGTGTCCACAGACATCTTCTATCGCCGTCAGCAGGTGGTCCAGAAACTAGGAGGAAGACCAAACAAAGGCCAGGCTTGGTGAGTACGGGCAAAGTGAGGAGAGGAGAGAGCTTGGCGTCGTCGGCACGGCAACACACATCCCTCACCTGCGTGTGAATCTCCTCGTTGATGGAGCGTTTGCTCTCCTCCTTCCTCTTGACAGCCAGCAGGTCCACCAGAGGCCGGATCGTCATGCCCTGACCACAGAACAGGGATCATCCATAACCGGGACATACACACTGGCCCCGTGGGTCCGCGCGGCGCGTCAAGAGGCTTCGTGAGTGTCACACAAATGCATTCAATATCTGTGGTCCGTAGGGCTCCTTCGTCAATTTGTCTTTATGTTTCGAAGTCAAGAAAAGTGCCATCCTTGACGCGCCCTGGCCTGACACACAGGACGGAGCCTAACATTCAAAAGCAGCCAGTGTTCAAGAGGTGTTTTCTATAGTAGTGATCATTCTAATTATTGAGCTAATTAATGAGCATTAATGAGCTGGACGTACTTAACATCCAAATGTTTGTGACGCTGGATAAAAAAAACAACAAAGAAAACAGACGTGGATAGTCACAAGTTTGGAATTAAGGTGAGGGAGGGGTTGCTCGCGTCCTTGAAAACATCAAAAGAGCATTCTCTCTGCGAGATAGCTGCAAAAAAATGATCTGATTGCCCTTTTAACACGCGCATTAGCAATCAATGCTAGCTAACATCTCACCTGTACGAAGACAGTGAAGAAGATGACCGTTATGATGGCAGTGAGGAACATGGTCTTCATCTTGTGGCCCTTCAGCAGGAAGGCAAGGGAAAAGGCTATTGCTCCTCGCAGGCCACCGTAGGCCACGATAAACTGGTCCTTCTTGGTCAGCTTAATGATGCGGAACTTATTTATGATGTAGGTCAGGCCAATCACCCCTGACAACAACAAACCAATATTTGTTTATTATTAATTATACTAAAGATATTAGAATGCTTAACAAAAATAAAGCATTTCTATGGACCAGATATATGTGTCTATTAGACAAATCCAACTGGGGAGCCTTCAATTGAAACGTATTCAAGAGGGCAGGCTCTTTGGACGAACCAGTCCAATATTGATATTGGACGAACCAGTGAACAAGCAGTCTGTTGTTATCCACTCTTGCAGTAGAAAAGTCAGGAGAAGAATGGAAACATATTTTCCATTAAGAAAAGCCTTTTCTCTTCTAATAAATTCTAAAAAACATAAAAACCGATGCTATATTGTATTATATCTAGGTGTTTTTGAATTGAATTGTTTCCAGGTCGCCTAAGTCACACCTAAACCACGCCCGTAGCTAAACTACGACGCTGATTGTGAACACACTAGGTTTACCGGCCTGAATCAACTCACAAAGTGAAACTGGAAGCTTGCGAGATCAGGATGATTGTATGCAGCATCCAGACAGCTAAATATATCATGCATGGCCTGAAACAAACCTACTTTGGCCCCCACATTGACCGTGGAATTCTTGGATTTATCTCCATATAGACATTGACGTCAATTATGTAAAAACATTTAAATATGACATTTTCCATGTCCCGGTGACCATTGAAAGGCAGTTATGCCTATCTCCCATTCATTTAGATACCATTCCTAATAACTGCCCAGAGGCGTTAACCAAGATGGCTGCTTACAAGGACTGTGACCTAACCAAGATGGCTGCCTACAAGGACTGTGACCTAGCCAAGAAGGCTGCCTACAAGGACTGTGACCTAACCAAGATGGCTGCCTACAAGGACTGTGACCGCACCCACCCAGCACTCGTGACACGAGACAGAGGACCACGGTGAGGACCACGAAGGTCCAGTTCCAGGTGTGGGGGCCAACGACCGTGGACACGCCCAGGAAGATGAAGATGAGCGTCTCGCTCACGCTGCTCCACATCTTCAGGAAATACTTGATGGTGGTGTAGGACTTGTGGGATATGTTGGCCTCCACGTAGGGCCGCATCACTACGCCACATGCTATTAGCCTGCAGGGGGCAGTGTGGTGTTAGTAGTTACAGTAGAATTGACCATCCCAAGCCCCGCCCCTTTCTGACCTGTCTTCCAGTTGTCAACAACTGTCTCTTTTGCTACTATAGCGTCCTATGCCGTTTTGTCCAACCCAGAGCCATGGAAAGAACAGTTATGCCATCTCCGTTCACTCCAATGGACCGTCTTTTCACAGCGGATTGTGGAGCCTCAAAATAGTTCCCGGAAGTTAGCCTAAATACTAAAATTACCCAATACATTTTATCTTAAATGTAAATCGGTGCATTTATTGACTAGTAATGACCTAAAAATGAAGTTATATATCTGTATGTATATATATTAAAACCGCCCACCAAGCACTTCCGGGAACTATTATGCCATAGGTTTAGCCTCTCCATGAACCATGTGATCGTTGACAATTTCAATCCTCCGTTGGCGTAACACCATTATTTCCCTGGCTCTAATCCAACCTAGTTACAGTAACTAAGGGAGGTGGGGCTTGGGATCAATTTACAATCTGTCAGTTAACATGAAAAAAGCTGTAGGTAGTATTTTAGAGTTATAGATGTGTTATTTTTTTTAAATGCCGTAGACATTCGTCATCAGTGAGTCTATTGCTCTGAGAATATGTGCTCTGGCCCCTGACTTTATAAGTTGATTTAGTTTACTTTTTTCTGTGCCTGAAGATTTATGACCAACCAAGGCCTCTTTTCCCTGATTGGTCCGGCAAATCTACCTTGCCTGTCAATCACGTGAATGCACACGCACAAGCTACAGGTTTGTCAACGGCGTTCAGCGATGGCTCCAGAGGGAGGGAGCAAAGGGGAAGGGGTGGGTTTTAGGGTATTATGTCCGATTTACAAAAATCTTGCTCTCTCTCTCCATCGTTCTTTTAGCTAGCTCTCCTTGCAACTGTCAAATGTTACCTGCAGCAGCTTTAGCAACACATTTGTTTGCGTAACGAAATCTCCTGTGCTGCCTATAGTCCGTAAAATATGGTTATGTTATTATAATTATTATTAGCCCAATCAGGTGTAGATGCTGAGACTAGCCAGCCCGTGAGACCATCCTGATCTTGCCAGCTCCAATGTCGTTTCGCCTGGAAAACCTCAATGCAAACGTGTGTGTTGTCGAGCCAATCAGTGGCCAGCTGAAGCTTTTCCCAAAATGACCACGAAGACGTCAGCGTATGTCGTACATTTCGGTTTCCACCGGTAACCTAGAGTTGCTGATTTTAAGGAGTCTGATTGGGTGAGATAAAGGTAAGTAGTCCAATCAATATGTAAGGAATTTGGCTCAATTGAATTTGACTGAATTGAATTTGACTGAAATGCATCAGCGTCTAATTTATGACAAACTCTTTCGAAATGAGGCATTCCAGACTGATAGCTGCTCGCGACCAAGTCAAACTGCAGCTTGCAAGATCAGGACGGTATCAGGAGGCTATGTGTAAGGGGTCAAAGGTCAGGATGGATGGACCCTCTCTGGAGGCTGGGGAGAAAGGTTAGTTTGCACAAAACAGCATCAACAAGAGTCTACAAGACTACATGGGCACACGCGCACGCACACACACACACACACACACACACACACACACACACACACACGCACCTACACACGCGCACGCACACACACACACGCGCGCAAGCACACACACACAAGGAGCTAAAGACCGCCCCCAACGTACGCCATGATGCCAGAGAGGTGGAAGACCTCTGCGGAGAGGTAGGCCATGTAGCTGTAGAGGAAGACGAAGAGGGGCTCGATGACGCGGGTGTGGGAGGTGAAGCGCGAGGTGAAGGCCGCCAGGACGCCGTACACGGCTCCCACCAGCACGCCGCCCAGGAACACCACGAAGAAGCACACCACGCCCAAGATGGCGTCCACCACCGTCACCGTGCCGGCGAGGGCGAACTCCTTAAACAGGTGGTAGAGCACCTGCAGGGCGGCATATAGATGGCGTAGAACCTTAAAGAAAACCCCTCCCTTCCACACACACGCGCGTGTCCCCGCCCCGCCCCTCACTCACCACGGTGACGGCGTCGTTGAGCAGCGACTCCCCGAACACCAGCACGTGCAGCAGCTCGTTGATGTGGATCTCCTCGAACACGGCCAGCACGGCCACGGGGTCCACGGCCGACACGATGCTGCCGAACAGCAGGCAGGACAGCAGGTCCACGCCCGCCAGCGCCCCTCCCGCCAGCTGGCACACCGCCCACACGCCCCCGCCCGTGAAGAACGCGTTCCACAGCGTGCCCACCACGGCGAACGTCAGGATGGTGCCGGCGTTCTCCACGAATGGCCCCACGGGCAGGAAGTACCCCGCGTCCAGGATGATCGGCGGCAGCAGGTACAGGAAGAAGAGGGAGGAGTACAGCACGGGAGCCTCCTGGCCCACCGCCTGGATCAGGCCGCCCACCAGCAGTCCCACCGCGATCAGCAGGCAGCTCTCGGGCACCACGCCCGACACCCTGGGGATCACGTGGAAGCCTTGGGGTCGGGGGAGAAGAGGTCAATTTGTAAATGGGCCGCGCTTATAAAGCACTTCTCTCTAAGAGAGTTTATATACCGAATAATTTTGCAATGTTTTACACAAAACGTTCAAAATGTCATACACACGGTGGTGGCAGCCATGCAAGGCATCATCCGTCCACCGGGAGCAGTATAGGTTTAGGTGTCTTGCTCAAGGACACTTCGGTACTACTATACTAGGTCAGGAGTTGGTGGGATTTCAAACCAGCGACTTTTCAATCACCTGACACCCACGCTCTACCCACTGGCAATGGGTGGCTGGAAGTTTTATTTTATCTTATCTATATAAAACAGAGAAGAAGACTTACTTGGAGGTAAAAGAAAAACGTTGTCAAACACAATATACTGTGTACAGTAGTAGATGTCATACTTCATGTAGCTGCTTAGCATTTCTGTTTACTACAACGTGTGTGAGAAAGGCTGTTTTGTTCAGTTTTATGCAAGGTGCTGGTCGGACAAATCCAGCCAATCCCCAGACGGAGGATTCCCACTGATGTATGTCTATTATTTGGTGGGCTATATACAGCCCAGTCAAACTGCCACATCCCTTAAACCATTTGTTTTTTGGCCACACAATGGTCCAATTTGACGAATCGTACAAGTAATTGTAAAATACCAATTAACAAAAGAGAATCCCTTGTCAGAATTAAAACATATTTGCTTTGTGTTACCGGTACTGCACTCGAACATGTCAGAAACGAATATACACAGTGCCACACGCTGGACAATAGCGAAACAACATGTGCAGTGCATCTTTACGTAACAACATAATATATAAGAAACACACAGTGACTGTGTGTAGTTTACTGGATAGACTGAGGATAGGCTGCTTTTACAATATGCACTGCAGTACATTTATTTGACTTTAGTGCACAACCATAGCCTTCCTCAGCATTCCTGCTTCATGTTCAGCTTTTGCTGAATTACATACTGTTTACTAGACCCGGTAGTAAACTCCTACTGACTCCAAGCACAATGAAAGCAGCATTAATAAATGTCCCAGAAGATCCGGTGGGACCATATCCACAAATAAACAGGACATGCGTCTCTGGACTAGGAAACGTGCGAAAGAAAAGCATCTACTGTGCAATCCAACCTCTTTTTAAAAGGCCAGGTCAGGATCCCTCCGTTCTATGATATGTGTATTTATACACCCCAACGTTTAGCCAAAGGGTTCAGCGAGATCGGTAGGTAGCATCTCAGCTCATACAAGAAATTTTATTTTCATCTGGTTGTAGGGATGGCACCGATACGATACTGAGATCGGAAATCGATCCGATACTGACACGATACTGACAGCTGCATCAGTATCAGTGACAACTGGACAGTTGTAACTGATCTATAGGGATGATCAAATTACATTAATTTACGCGCATAGGTCTACTGTCAAGCATCGGCAATATCTTACCAGGCCACACTATCAGCAGCAAGTTTCTAAAATGCATTTTAGGTCCTAAAATAGAGATGTCATTTACATTAACTTAAACCAAACCACTCAAACGTCCTTATATTCATATATATAGCCCATGTTGCATTCTGTTTTACAGAGTTAGGAAAACCATGTTAAAGCCTGATGGTTCTTTACACAAAACACGACTCCCAGTCTTCCTCCGTCACAGTGAGGAATACAGCTTAATTTAAAACTGCAATCACTCGGTAATGGGTTTGGAATTGAAAAAAGTGGATCATGCCACCCCTATCTGGTTGTAGTATAGATCCATGCACAGCAGCAACCATTTTTAGCTTCTAATAATAACATAATTAACATTGTTAGTTTTAATGTAAATTGACAATCAAAATTAGAAAACTATTTGAAGTTTGAACTCCTGCATCTGCATCAATTAATGAAAGTCACATTATAAGTTCAGTGTGTGTGTGTGTGGACTCATTATTCTTGACGCTTAATCGGCGACACGTGACCTGTCTCCAAAATACTGCTACGTTTGTGCATTCAATGTTTGGTGCAATAGTGTTTATAGACACTGAGGGTCTTTTGTTATCAAACAGCACTAGGAGGACTGGAAGTGAGGCAGGCCTTGGAGAAGTGAATCTGGACGAACAGATAAGCAGCGAGCGAGTTCACTCATCCAGTTCAGCCAATGACACATTTACGTTGTTCGGATGGGCAAATTTGTTTTAAGACATCACTGAGGTTGTCTTTACGTTTACACACAGTAACTGAATGGTAACTAACTGAGCTGCTATCTCACATCCTTGAGCATGGGCTCTGATGTGTCCGTGAGCACTCAATCCATTCCTTACCATACGCATAGTAGTGTGTCGCTCAAACATGTAGTCTACTGTAGGCAATGCCGCGCGTAAATATGAAATGAAACCTGTCACCTCGGTCAAGGATGATGCGGTATGCAGCCGGTGGTTTGGACTACGGGGACGGGGAGGCGAGCCTGACCTCCACACAGTGATCTGCTTAAATCAGTTAGCTATTCAAATCAAGTTTCCACATTCTAGTGTGGTCATGCTCTGTATACACCCCAAACAGGGCTCCAATTACAGGCCAGCAATGTGGGTCTATTCATGGGAATGTGATCACGCCTGCCCTTCAAGAACTTCGTGACACTATCATGATGTGCCAGCCTGCGACACCTACTGCACTGAGGCGGGGCCGCGGGGAACGGATAATGAACTCACCGAGTTTCATCAGCAGGGCGAGAAGTATCCAAAGGGAGATCTGAAATGGTTCCTTTACGTGCATGTAGTTGAACGACAGGACGGGAAAAGCCTTCCGATGATGAATGTTAATATTATTAATAGGGTCATTAGAGTCTGCCTGTCCAGTTGTCCCGTTGCCTGAAACGTTATTACTTGCTGAGACAACGGTCAAGGCAACGAGCAAAAAAATCCCCCCGATGAGACGTGGGACCACACTTCTTTGGCCAGTTGCCCACGGGCTCAGAATGAACCCCATAGCGGTATTTTGACAGGTGAGCCCGCTATACCTGCTCCAGATCAAGTCGATTAATCCGACGATGGTGAAGACAGCACGGGAAGTGATGATAGTGTGCGTGGGAGAGGCGCGTAGTTTTACGCATACACAGCCTGGACTCTTCTACCGTGCGCATTGTAAAATACACGAAGACGGGGTTCATTTAGTAAAAAATGAAATCTCTCAAATCTTTGTTAGCCGCGTAAAATGGGACATTTTCGATTTCTCCTATGTGTTCTCCTTGATGCGGACCAGATGGTGGTTGCTGATCTAACGGCGAGACTCTGAGAACTTGTGAGTAATACAGAGTATCATACTTTTCCGTTATACTTCGGAACAAGCTCCATTCGCCGCCTAGTGGAGCGGAGGTGCGGCCGCACACACGCACACGCACACACACACACACTTTTTGACTGATCTGTGATAAGACACATCAATTCTGGTATTAATAATTAAAATTGACAAAATTCCCGTTTTTATACAAATCTGCAGTCGTGTGCGTAAAACGGATCTACACGTCATATCCGTATAAAATGACCCCAGGATCTGTCAGTTTTATTTCTTTATTTCTTCATGCATTTGATTTTTTTATTATGCAAGAAAATAAACTAAATAGCCACTTACATAACAGAGTTAGTAAATACCTAAAGGAAAGGCCAGATAATACATAAACTACTTCTTTAGGATAAAGACACGTTTTGCCTGCTTTCTGAGAGACATAGCGTAATGTTTAAAATAATTTATGTGTGTGAAATTTGCCTTAGACCAAGACCATTTACATTTATGAATATTACATTTACAGTTAAGTATGAACAAAGTAAAAATAATCTAAATCAGTAAATGGTTTGATAAAATAGGGGGCAGTGTGGTCTGGGTGTTTGGCTCCCAGCCGGAAGGTCGTGGGTTCAAACCCCAGTGTTGACCTACCTGTAAGCATCCTTGAGCAAGATGCCTAACCCCCTAACTGCTCCCGGGTTGGTCGAGCCTTGCATGGCAGCAATCACCATCGGTGTATGAATGTGTGTGTGAATGGGTGAATATCGCGGTGAATGACCGGCAATACTGTATCGCTTTGAGTGTCTGGAAGGTTAGAAAAGCGCTTTATAAATGCAGTCCATTACCAAAATGATATCAAAGATGTTAAATGGTATGACATAACCTGTTATTATTTTTATATATTGCTCCAAATCCAACCAAAACGACTATGAATGCAATTATAAAGTACATGAACATGTAAATGTTTCCTTTTCAATATCACAACATTCAGTTAGGGGCAATATTCAATTTAAATCTGTTTAAGATGTGTTTCACTGGATATATTTAATGTAAACGTTTTAAATTAACTTCTTTAACTTTATTAGTAATGCAAAATGTGTTAAGAGTCCTCTAAGCTTTTGTCCAATCTATATTTTTAAATTCAGAAGCCCAATAGAAGCTTGGCATTGGAAGGGATATACAGTAGGTTTAGGCTACTTGCAAAATTCCGTAGATATTTATTATTACACGTTTCTTTCATATTAACCTTACCTAAAAAGATGTTATCAAATATGTCGTGTGGAAGCTTATAGGTGAATAATCAACGAGTAGTTTTGAAAGGCCGATTGGTATTGCATCAAACACATAGCATATTCTTTAGGAGTGAGGTTTCGCTCCCTCTCCATGTTTGTTCTGTGTGTGTACTGAAAAATAATCTGGTGTTCCTACACAGCCTCTGCTATGTAAAAAGGAGCACACCGTCGGGGCTGGACTGACGAACTGCCCTGACATTTCAGCCCGAACAGACCATGTTGTTTACTGGCTGTAGCCTGTGAGATGTTCTCACATATTCCTATTGACGCATTGTTGAGCCGGTCAACCCAGATCTATTATCTTCTGTTTCATTCGCATTGTAACCCTCCAGTCATGCGCAAGCCCGACACTATTCACATGAACGGGTCCAGATAATTTGATTTAGAAAAGATAAATAATTGCGTTGTGAAGTTGCACAACCTTTTCTAAATGGTTCATTTGTGAATGCATGCTACTCAATGTTAAATCAATACATTGCATTCGAGTTATACACAGACAAAACCAGTAACCCAGTTATTAATTTAGTAAGCTATTATTTGCCATGTATTTGTTGTGGCATTCATCATCATCATCATCATCATCAATTACAGCTAATAAATTATAAAATAAAGTCAAGACTTATGGGCATGGCAGCCACCACCATATGAATGTGTGTGAATGGGTCAATGTGAGACAATATAGTGTACAGCGATTTGAGTGGCTGGAAGGTTAGAAAAGCTCTAAATGCAGTTCATTTACATTTACCGTTGATTCTCCATTGATTTCGACATTCAGATTAGGCAAATATAAATAAACAAAATAAGTTCTTATTCTGTTTTTTTTTTTTTAAAGTATAATTAGTGTTCAATGGGTAACTAATTGCTTTGAGATAAAAGGTGTTTTACAATTTAAATGGATGACATTAAGCATGGAGTTGCAATTAGTGTATACTATTTAGATAGGTTTGAGCTACATGTTGTTGTTCTGCGCTAATTAATAAATGTCTTACATTAAATATAATATTATATGGGATTGTATTGAAATCAATTCGATTATTATTCTACATTTAAAATAAATTTAGTTAGAAACTGATAGGAAATGGTCAGAATATCTTTTGCAGAGACTTAACAGTGTAGGCCTATAAGGAGAGCAACTGTAGTGAATTAAGGTATGTACAAATCTGCCCAGTAGATGTTAATTTTTGACATTTTCCAACAAAAAACAACATACATTTACCATAGCACAATCTGTCTCCATCAATCCAACCAACCAGTACTTTTTAACAGACTCGGTAAATAACTTTCAGTCTTCATAAACAAAGACAACCTCCCATTCTAACAGCAGGCATTCCCTGCAGCTATATGCACCTGAAGAGCCCCTGAGCCAGAGAGATGGGAAACAGAGAAGGTTCAACGGACAGCACTCCCATGTTCAATTCCTGGAAGGGGGATTGCAGGGGGTACTTTCCACCTTTTAGGCAGACCAGAACAACCTTCCGTGAAAGTCCATTGGGGAGGTCCAAGGATTTGGCAATCATTTTGCCCATTATATCTCTCTTAGTGGGTATTTTAACATGAATTCACAAGTACCATCAATATGAGACCACAACGGTATTTTTGCAGCAATCAGTTTTGGGGTAAAATTACTTTGTTTCTGCCATCTGCCAGGTGCTGTAGAAGGACACTCCTGTGCCCACCGTTGCCATGGTGACGGGCAGCAGGACGCTGTGCCTGGGCTGCGTCTGGAGCTCCCCGGACACCTGCCTCTGCACGCACGCACACACACACACACACGTATGCACACACGTATGTATACCCGCACACGCACACACACGTATGTATACCCGCCCGCATGTGCACACACACCCGCATGCCCACATGCACGCACGCACACACCCGCACACAAAAAAGGTAATACTATGAATATACAGTTTATAATTATATACAATATAAATACAATTATATATATAGTTAAACCATAGAAACTGATGCAGTGGTCTCCAGAGGTTGGTGGTGGTGGTTTTCCAGAAGCGTACAGTCATATACACAATGTTGATTATAGATGATCAGTGTGTAACCAAAGGAAGCTATTACACAAATCATAAATAAGAATATGAAAGAGCATTGTCAATGGTTTCAAAAAGGTAATGTGATCTAGTTCTATACAAGGAGAACTAAATATGTCTGCTTTTATCCTGACTCCTCCAATGATTGGTAATCAAGGTGCTTAGAAGACATTCCAAGAAATATGCTCGACTTGGATAAAGAGCCATTTTCCAACAGTACAATCAGTATTACAAGGTCCAGATTTAAAACAAAAAACATGGTCAAAACAGACCAAAAGGGATTTTATTCTAAACCACAAAGTTCCTAACACAAAGTACAAAGACATACACATGAATAAATTCATGCATATTCATGTTTGCATTATCTAGTGGGAATTGAAGCTTCAGATAGCCTCTCATGTCACCCAGCGAGATGTGTTCTGCTTGCTCCTTATGAAATATTCAAATCCATGTTGTGCTAATCAGTATCGCATCATAGCAAGTTGTATGATGTATTAGGAGGCTGGTGAACGCGTTTCTAAATGGTATTACACTGAACAGTATACGGTACAGTATATTATATAGGCAGTTGTAAGCTGCTTCATTGAAACAGGATTGACCAGTATGTATAGAACTGGTGTTTTTCTTTCTTTTAAGCGATTAACAACCAAGTACAAATCTGCACCAACCTGAAGTAGTCGGAAGTACCCGGGAGTGAGCCTGCTCAGTCTGAGGATCATATCTGTTGCTGCAGGCTCTCAGAATGGACAACCTGCAACCTATAGTTGGACAATTCCCACGGTCAGTGTCTGTAACAGTCCATCATCTAGTCTGTACTGTGCGGTCAGGGAAACTAAAGGCTAAAGTAAACTCAAACTGACTTAACACAAGCTGGATGGAGAGTTAAGGACAATTTAGAAGAAAAAACAATTCTCCTAGTGACCCTCTGACAACATCACTCAAACGCACATTACAAACTTCAGAGTTCACATTTGAATCTTAAAAGCCCCATCAACTCCCCTCCATGATAACATATAAACATATTCCATGCCACTGACGCTAATCAGACATTGGGATGTGTGCATGAACTATGAAGGATGAGTACAATACGCTACCTTAATCCAAAATATCAATGAAGTTCTGCATGTGTCCTCACCCTTAAGCCTCCAGCCAGCGAGGCCCCCGTGGAATGCGTGGATCTGTCTGAACAAACACTGGAGGCCCGACTCACTGG
Organism: Typhlichthys eigenmanni; assembly: GCA_027564635.1. Taxonomy (NCBI): domain Eukaryota; kingdom Metazoa; phylum Chordata; class Actinopteri; order Percopsiformes; family Amblyopsidae; genus Typhlichthys; species Typhlichthys eigenmanni. The sequence continues at coordinate 10,397 of JAODUK010000533.1, read as the reverse complement.
AGGGAGCCCTTTTGTACAGTGAGTCCCACCCAATGGGCTTAACGAGCTCTCTCTATGTGAACCCCCCCGCCCCACCACACACCACCACACACACAGACCTGCACACCGCGGCCCGAAAGCCCCGGCCCGTCAAAGTCGATCTAGTCACCCAGTCAACAGACAGGACAGTGAGAGTGTATAAGGGGAGAGGTGTGTCTGCAGCACAGCACGCTTCAAATAACGTGTTAAGTTGCTGCAGTACATCTTATCTCAAATATTTCTTAGCCAAAACCCTGCCAACATGTGCTGGGATATACAGCCCCATTATACTCATATTACTGCAGGTCACAGGATGGATGGATTGTGCAGGTTTAATGACCCCTTGTCATTCCATAGTTCAACTGTAATGTTGGGTGAACATTCCGTTTTAGACTGCTGTTTTCTCGTCTTTTAACATGCCCTGTATCAGGGCTATTGCATGTTTTAGATCTCTCCCTGGTTGTTAGAAGCCTGAAAAACGACACGAACGACCCGTTCATTTGAATCGGGTGTGTTGGAGCAGCGAGAGACCTCAAACGTGCACGGTGCGGCCCTCCAGAACCGAAGTTGAATAGCCCTGCCCTATATATTGACTGGCTATCTGACTGGAAGTGGAAGGATAGATCAGAGATGATTGGTGACTATACAGATATGATGTCACAACTGGCCGGGACAAGAACTTAACTTTGCTTGTTTTTCCATATAAATTAGACATATTCCATAATTCAGATCAGGTCCCCTCAGATGACTGAGGTAACAAATGTAATTTTGTGGTATTTATTATGCTGTTTCACAATAGATGGGGCATGCAGACTGATTATACATTACATTATAATACAGATGCCTGAATGTAAATGCCATTGGTCACTGAACACATTAAAAGCAACACGTTGTGTATGTTGACCAAGTTATTATTGAGCAGGGTTGGCTGAGAAAAGGAAGCACAAGATGAAAACATTTAGTTATATAATCATCGAACACTGTAGTTCTTTTAATGAATTATTTTTTATTAATTATTTTATCGTAGTAAAAATATTGTACGACATTCACTATAATTACATTTAATTGAATGTTGGACACGTACCATCGATCTACAGTTTGCATCGATACCTATAGAAATGTGTAAAGTAAAATGATCAATAAATTACATTTTAAACTACTATATATGTATATATACTGTGTATATACACTACAACCCTGTGAACAGTTACATTGTGTATGTACGGTATATATTACATTTATTTACATTATATTATGTATGATAGGACTATTCTCATTACTGTCTCTTGCGCATAGCATGAAGCAATTTAATAAATAATGATTTACAACAGATACACACTAAACAGTTCATGCTTAACGAAACAGGGAAGGCTGAAAGGTATCTTTGGAAATTTGACGGAGAGTATTCCAGCTATTCAGTGGCTTTCAATGATGAATCGCATTGTGCCAGATTTTTTTATATATTTTTTGATATTATGTACTATAACAGCTGGGATCCAGACACTCAACTTCTAACTGCCTCATATAAGGTGTAATAACATTAGCTGTCCTTCACTTAACAGCCTCCGGACTCCGGGCTGAGTGCCCGGGGTCCCGTGGCAGCCCCTGGGCCGGGCCCGTCTCCGGAATGGGCACCCGTTGCAGGGAGAGCCGCACGCCGGCCAGCCTATTGGGTCCAAAGGTGGGCTGGGACGGCGTGGGCTGCTCGAAGCTCAGCACACGGCCCAGAAAGATCTGAAACACACAAGGCAGAGAAACAGTTGTTTGATTAATTTGATTTATGTGAACAGTGAGGGACAGAATAAGTCCAGAAAAATGCATATAAAAAATATTATGAACTGACTTGCATCTTAATGAGTGAAATGAGTATTTGACCCCTCAGAAATATGTCTGGCTCCCAGGTGTCTTTTATACAGGTAACGATCTTAGGTTAGGAGCACACTCTTAAGAGGAGTGTTCCTAATCTCAGTACTTGTATAAAAGACACCTGTCCACAGAAGCAATCAATCAGAGTCCAAACTGTCCACCATGGCCAATGAGCAAATACCAATGAGCTGTCCAAGGATGTCAGGGACAAGATTGTAGACCTACACAAGACTGGAATGGGCTACAAGACCATTGCCAAGCAGCTTAGTGAGAAGGTGATAACAGTTAGTGCGGTTATTCGCAAATGGAGGAAACAAAATAACTGTCATTTCCCTCGGTCTGTACAGGCCCGTCTGAAGTTTGCCAACGAACATCTGAATGATTCAGAGAAGAACTGGCTGTTAAGTGTTGTGGTCAGATGAGAGCAAAATCAAGCTCTTTGGCATCAACTCAACTCGCCGTGTTTGGAGGAGGAGGAATGCTGCCTATGACCCCAAGAACACAATCCCCCATCAAACACGGTGGTGGAAACATGGTGCTTGACATATGCTTTGGGGACAGGACATCTTCACCGCGTCAACGGGCCGATGGAAAGGGCCGTGTACCGTCAAATCTTGGGTGAGAACCTCCTTCATCCTTCTATCAGCCAGGGCATTGACAATGGGTCGTGGATGGGTATTCCAGCATGACAATGACCCTTTGTGGAGGAAGCGTAGGGAAGGTTTGAGTTGCCAAACGTCAGCCTCGAAGTCTTATTGACTTGGAGAAGATCCGCAAAGAGGAGTGGGACAAAATCCCTCCTGGGAGGTGTGCTGGTGGTCAACTACAAGAACCGTCTGACCTCTGTGATTGCCAACAAGGGTTTTGCCACCAAGTCCTCAGTCACGTTTTGCAGCAGGGTAGGTCGAATACTTATTTCACTCATTAAGTCAATTTAGAACATTTCTGACATGCATCTTCCTTCGTTATTCTGTCTCTCACTGTTCAAATTAACCTTCAATTAAAATTATAGACTGATCATTTCTTTGTCAGCGGGCAAACGTACAAGATCAGCAGCTGATCAAACAACCTTGAACTGTATTCAGCAAATATGCACATTATACAGTGTGAGAGCCAATCTGACTATGCTAGGTTGGAGCAGTGCTTGTTTATACTTTGTGACTCAATTTCTTTTATGTTTATTATTTTCCCGTCCGGAGTATGTGCCGTCTACAGGCGCCAGGTGAACCCTAAAGAGGACAAGGCGTGTCTGGCTGGAGCACAACGTGGCTGTTGCTTGCTTCCTACCCCGTGCTCTATTCCAGATGTGTTTGTTTGTAATTGAAAGTCAATTAAACCCATTCACTTTATTTCTTTCTTTGGACGTCCTTCATTTTTGTTAACGGAATGCCACCACGAAGGTCAAAATCCCCGGTCAGCACCGCAAGTGATCAAGATTAGACCAAACATAGGATCCAGCGGTCACTATATACAGGATATATACTATATACAGTGAGTACAGGTACAGTGAACACTAGAAGACCTCTGAAGGATGGACCACAGCCTCGTCCTGCGTTGGCCTGTCTGCAGATGATTCCATGAACTTCTGCCTCCGCAGCTTTACCTCCTGGAAAGCACACAAGTTCACATGGAACACGGCAGACGTCAGACCGTTAGTCGCAAACACTTTCTGGACGGCATGGCAAGAAAAGAAAAATTGTAGGGAACGGCAGTTGCTATGTTGATGTCGAAATGCTTACAAATTGTGTAGTAAAAATATATTCAATACAATGAATTAGCAGCAAATGTTTTATGTAGTTATTTTAGTACTGCATCTAGTTTTCTAGTGTTGTTGCACCAAATGTATTAGCTTCTTGTTGATGTTTTTTCAGTGTGTGAGGGAGCTACGAACATCCGGTTCTAAAGGTGAAACGGTACATTATTTATTGTGCTACTAAGCTGAACTCAGCCCAAAGCCAAGTCATTTATCTTCAGCTACGTTATGCAGGGCCAGCGCCCCCTGGCAGTTGTGTTAGGCGCGCATCAAGAAATGCGACTCGGAACAAGACAAATTCACAGAGGAGTGCTGAACGTATATGCATTTCTATGGCGTTGCCGCTCAAGAAATACAACCCTGAACCTTAAACTTTAAGCGTCGACGTGAGTCAGACACCCCCAGTTGACCTCTAGAGCTGAAGAGGGCTCAGCTCCGCTTGGTCCCATTTTAGTTGGACACTAGCGACAATGCGCCGCGGCCCTCATGAAGGATTCTATTTTTAACGCACAGCATAAGACTAAAGCACAAATACACACTGTAGAAAATATACATATCAAACTGTAACCGTGGTGTGATGGTGTTGGTGTCCTGCAGTGTAACGGTCATACAACCTTCAGAAAGTTGTAATCTGATGTCTTGGAAACGTAATGGTTCCACGCCTTTATAATGCGTTCCTTCTGTTCCTCAATGGCCCTTATCTGTGACACAGAGACACCAACTTGTTTCAACATGAGGGGTGGAAGTTATATATATATGCCCTTTTACCAAATTACTTTTAGAACCTTTAGCCAAACAACTTGGATCCTAATGACAAATGCTGCCTTACAAAATTGGCACTGCGTTATGAAGTTAAGCTCGTAATTAAGTTAATAGAATCAACAGCGTTTAAATAAAGTGACCTTTCATTTTATAAAATAATTTTGAATTCACACATCAGTTTATCAACCCAATTTTAATCAAATAATTTGTATAACTACCACCCCATAGTTCAAAGGCAAGCAAGCCTTGTGAGACAATCATGATTCTGCCAGCTCCAAATTAATTTAGCCGCCGGACTGTCTGACTGTCTGATTAGGTGAGACTGCCAGTGGAAACGGAAAGCTTGTACTCGACACACTTTTGCATTGAGGTGATAACTCACGGTAAAATGGGACTGTAGCTTGTGAGATCAGGACAGTCTAGTGAGGCTACAGCAGCAAGCGTGGGGTTAAATCAAAGATATTTCCATAATAACAAGATGGAGCATCGTAATGCATGTCAATGGAAGCAACAATTGAATGCTTCCAGTCTCTTAAGTTGGTAAGTAAGCAGCATCCCCGACAGCTAAATCTACCATGCATGGCCTGAAACAAAGTCAATTTACCCCAAAACAGTTTGCTGCAGAAAAACCGTTGTGGTCTCAGATTGATCGTAGGTACTTCCTGCTTTAGCCAGAGAGAATAGAATTTACCAGAGAGGGTGCAACGGACAGCACTTCTGCATTTGTTTTAAAGGTAAAGTGAGTTATTGCAAGCTAAATGTAAGCTAGTACACTTTTGTCAAATTCACCAAATATCTCCTCACAAACCGCTATCTGTTCGTGTTGAAAACATAATATGATACTTCTACACAGCCCTGGCCCCATAAATAAGAACGTAAACAGTGTGTAGCGAACACCGCTCGTGTAAACAAAGCCGTAGCACTGCGCTTTGCTTCACAATGCATTTCGACGTCTGAGGCGCCCGCAGCGGAGGACCGCGGAGCGATACCGCTTTGATTTGCACTTGAAGTTAGCAAGAATAACTGACCCCACCTTTAAGACCGGAAGCGTTCCATTTCTGCTTCCATTGAAATGCATTAAGGGGCTCCATCTTTGTTATTATTCCAGTCTCTCTGGTGAAATGCCGCCGCATTCAGACGCACCTCCGCGTACGCGAGCCTCTCCTCCTCCTTCTCCAGCTCCAGGAGGCCGTTCTGCTCCTCCACCACCCGGAGAGCCATGTCTTCCGCCGTCTTCGACAAGGCCTCCATAGTTTCTGCGTCCGGGCTGACGGGACGCACCCCGTCCTTCCTCAGCTCCCGGATGACCTCCTGCCACACCTCCCCGACCTGGATGGGGCGCCACACACACGCACACACACACCACACAGGCTTTGTAGGTTTGCAGTGATCACACAGACTTGGGCCGCTCGATTACAGAAAAATTGATAATCTATTTTGGTAAATATTGAAATCGCGATTATTTGACAAATACTCGTCGACTTCAGAAAGATGTTGCAGCTACTGCACTTTAAAAAACCAAAGAAGCAGTGAAACGCATCAACAGTGTAAACAGCTTCAACTGAAAATTCCCAGAAATTAATACTTATTCCATTGATCTTTTCCTTTCAACCCAGGAGGGGCGAAGGTACGCAAGGTACACAAGAAATATACAAGTTTACTGGTAAAATGTAATTCTCTATTACATTTTATTTTGTGATTGTTTGAGCCAAAAATGAAAGAGCAATAAAAATGTGATTAATGGCACCAGCCCTATAACACAGACCGTGCTAGAAAATGCCATTCATTTCCCTCATAGGGATTAAACGGTTAGACCTTATTTAGGCAGGCAGGGGAAGTTGTGAGTAGAATGTTAATCCACATTTTAGTGTGCAGTTGCTTTGTAAAGTTATTATTAAACTAAAATTATTATGAATTACTTATAAATAATAAGAGCGTATGCCCTTCCTCCACACGAGTGGTTCTCAGCCCTCCACCACCATTTACCATTTACCATTTACAGTCAGCGGTAAATCAAGGAGCGTCCCGGTACATTTACGATTAGACACACCAGCTTATAGCCGGGCTCAGATGTGTATCCTTCCTTTGACATGATCGTGCTTAATGTTGATGTGACATAGCACAGAGAGAGGGCATGTTCTGGGGCCGCCCTACCTTGAAGTCCAGATACCGCTTGACAATGCTCAGAGTGACGTAATCGGTTGTGGACAATCCGGGAAGGTTGTGAAAACCTGTGGGTGTAGAAGACTCACACAGTAACCATGCTAGCATGATAGCAAAGTTTAATGTGCTCACCGAATGCTTTTCACAGACTGGGGTCAAAATATATGTTAGGATTTGTTTTCAGTTAACATATGCTTCATACATAATAAAATGGACACCAGAAAGTTTCACCTAAGAAAAGGTCTGCCTGCTTCTTAGCGATTTAAGACTTTTAGAATCTGACTTACGTTGACGTTTATCTTGGCACCTTTTCTCTTAGTTTCTTACTCTAAAGACAGCTAACACAGAATAATGATTCAGTTCACCTTTTTAACCCATTATTAAACCTGGATTGGCCTATTTTATTCTATACACCTGTACTATGTGTGTTTTGAAATAGTTTTAAATACGTATTTCAGACTCTATGATAACCTTACATGGTGCCACAATTACTTTACTTAGAATTCGGTGTTATAAAGTCATATATGCATACTGTATTTTTTCTCTGTATTACCAATCTTGCAGAAGATTGAGTAAATCTTGGCGCGCAGGTTTTCAGACATATCCAAGATGGTCGCGCTGGGCCGGTCGCCATGGAAGTGGAGCTGTGTGTCGTCCTCTTGGAAACAGCTCAGGAGGGCTTTATGGGGATCTGGAGGTTTCCACACAAGTGAAGGTACACTTGTAAGCCAGCAAGGGCCTTGGGCCAGTTTAAACTGATATGTAGATGTGTAGAGAGCCATAGAATACTGATTTTAATAAAAAAATTAATTATGTAAATATTAAGACCAGCATTGTGTCTCATCACAGTTCAGTCCTATTATTTAGTTTGCAGCTCATAAAACACATTTTAGTGTGCAGTTACTTTTTCAAGTTATTATTAAACTAAAATTATTTATTTTACAGCTTTAAACCCGTTAGTGTGCAGTTACTCTTTAACGTTATTATTAAACTAAAGTAATTAGGTTTACACTTATTGTTATGTAGAATTCATAAAACACATTATACTCTTTAAAGTTATTAAACAAAAGTAATGTATTTTACAGCTTTAAACACGTTAGTGTGCAGTTACTCTTTAACGTTATTATTAAACTATAAAGTATTTTGTTTACAATTATGTTTATGTAGAACTCATAAAACACATTCTACTCTTTAAAGTTATTAAACTAAAGTGATTTAGTATACAGTTCAAAACACAGTGTTCAGCTGCACATTACCGTTGTAATTGAACTAAAGTGGCGTATAACGGAGAGCACACGGACCTGTGATCCTCCCGTATGCGTCCCTGGCGACACCCATCTCCGCCTCCTCCTCCCTCCAGAGGCGGAGCAAGAGGGCGGGGGCTGTGCAGCCATCACCGCCCCTCCAGGCGAGCACGTGGGACGGCGTCTTGGTGTTGTCGCACAGCTCCACCAGGGTGGCCAGCACGCCGCTGAACGTGCACCTGAGGCCCGACTGAGACAGGGGCGCGTTCAAGTTAGCAAGAACATTTGCGAATGTTTAGAATGTTTTTTTTTTTTTTTTTACGTTTGCTTTGAGTACGCTGCAAATGTTTGCCAAACACACACACACATAAAAAAGCAAAAAAAAAAAGATAACATACAGAAATTGCTGAACAATCACTGGATTTTGGATTAAAGGGGCATTACACTACCAGCGGCATGACGTCATTAAATCCTACTCATGTGTGTTGGTGCCGCGGCGGTAAACCCAAAAACGCTTGCCGCAGCGGCAGGCGCAAAGACGACAGGAGCAAGCTGGCCACCCCCTGGCCACGCCCCCAAATGCTGCCGCTTAGCCGCGTGGCGAACGTTAATCTTGGTTGAACTTTTGCCGCCGCCGTCTTGCTGACCATCTGGTCTATCATATTGTTTTTACCGAAAACGAGAATATAATGGAGTAATAAGTACCCGGAACAGTACAATGTATGTTCCGATTTACAAATATGTTGGAAAGGAAGGCGTTAGGAAATAGAGAAAATATAAAATTCTCCCACCCACTTTTGTACGTACCTACGTTGAATTTTGTGCCGCGGAGATAGAGCAAAGGTGGGCGGGTTCAATTGGCCGCCGCGGTGGGCGCAGCCATTGCCGCCTGTAGTGTGAATGCCACTTAAGAAGTATTTGTAGACTAAAACTTGACATTTCTACAGTTATTCTGTTGTATAAAGCATGCACAGGCTACTTACATTCAGTATTTCAAGCAGAAGAAAAACACCCTCTTTGGCCAAGAAGTAATCCTCTGTGGTATAACACCCCACAATACAGGACCTGATAAGGTAAGACAGATGAAAGGCTTTCCCAACATGGCTGTCTGTTTGCAGCTACAGTATCTTATGTAACGTTACAATAGGTTGGGTTAGCTAGGTTAACTTAGGGTGCTAGGATAAGTGAGGTTAGTTATTTTAGGTTAGGCTAGGCTAGGTTTGTTTAGAATAGGTTAGGTTAGTTTAGGTTATGCTAGTTTAGGTTGGTTTAGGTAAATTTAGTTTAGGCTAGGTTAGGATAGAATAGGTGTGGCTAGGCAAGGCTAGGCTAGGTGAGGTAAGGTTAGGTGAGGCTAGGCTACGATAGTTTAGGTTAGCCTAGGCTAGGTGAGGATTGGCTAGGTTAGGCAAGTTAAGTTTAGGTTAGGTTTGGCAGGTTAGGATAGATGAGGCTAAACTAGGTTAGGATAGGCGAGGTGAGGTTAGGCTAGGGCAGGTTAATTTAGGCTAGCTTAGCTGACCAGACACAGTCCACCGTGGTGAGGAGCAGCTTGCTGTTTCCCAGACCCCTGTGGAACCTCTCAGGGTCTGTCTTCAGGAAGTGCACCGTCATCTCCACCCCTTCGGACCCGAACAGCTCCTAGGAGGCAACGCCACAAGCCATTAGCCTCACCGCCCTGGAGGACCAGGCCAGCTGCGTGCCCGCCTGACCCCAGTTATGTCTCACAGAGCCAACCTTTACTTACTGTGTGTAGTCTGGAACACAGCGCTGGCTAAATGCGTCAAGACCCGCCTACTTTACAGCAGAGGTATTTTGATTGACATGCACGACAACCAACTAGGTAACTCAATGACCAAGTCTGACGGTAACACAGAGGAATTCATTGGGAAGCCTAATGACACCTGCAATAGCTTCAACATTAAATTAACATTTGTTGAACACTACTTTCAAAGTTGTTTGCTCCGTTTAATGGGCATAGTGAGTTTTGCTCCATTACATGCAGATTGTTGCATATTTGGAACCTGTTGGTGTTTTAGAAGTAGCCTATTTGTGAGTATTTATCATCATTATCTAGTACCAGTACCAAATGTTCCCTAGAGGGATGTGTTAAATGCAGAGAACAATTCCGCTACATGTATGCGACAATAAAAGCACCTTTACCTTAAAATGTTGCTTTCATTACCATTTTATTTCATCTGAAATGTGTGAACAATGTATGTTATTAGTTGTTAGCCATGTGAATGTTGTTCAACCTACTGCAGACCAACTCCTCCCTGTTTTGTAACCTAGTCAGTCCACTGCCATTTGCGTTCATTGAACGTGAAGCAAACGTTCCACCATCTTGAACGCAGGGACAGACTTGTGAGACATTGCTAACAGTCAATGGAAATTGACTTCCTCACTACCGGAAAGTGCTGTCAAGCTTATGTTTCCCTCTGATACACGTTGTTGCTTATGTGACGTTGTGCTGATGAAGAGGCTGAGACTAGAGACGGTCTCTTATGTGACGTTGTGCTGATGAAGAGGCTGAGACTAGAGACAGTCTCTTATGTGACGTAGTGCTGATGAAGAGGCTGAGACTAGAGACG
>JAODUK010000532.1:0-13617 GCA_027564635.1 Typhlichthys eigenmanni | reverse complement strand
AGAGAGGGAGAGGGAGAGGGTGAGAGAGAGAGAGAGAGAGAGAGAGAGAGAGAGAGAGAGAGAGAGAGAGAGAGAGAGCAGGCTATTGTGTATGGGAGCCACAGTGAATGACTTTTATTTCTGTGTGATGGAAGGCGGAGAGCGTGCAGTCACCACCGATACTGCCAACCCCATATCGCATGATTCACTGAATGGGATGCATTAGGGCTGGTCTCACACAGAATGGGTGGCGTGCAATGAAGAACTGCACACACAAGTCGTGATATCAATACCAGCTGCATACCCTGACATCCAAAGATGGCCGTACAGTTTAAATTGTCTTAGTGTTCACATGTGTGTGTGTGTTTCTCTGTGTGTGAGTAGAAATAACGGCTTTGTCTAGCTCTGAAGCTTGTATTACATTAGTGTACTTTTGAGTCAGCCTGTCTATTGTTTGGTATTTTCTGTAAGGCAAATATGTATTTGTGCATAATGTATTGTCTATCTCCCTGCCTAGGTAGTGTTGCACAGGTCATTGAACTGTCTGTATGTGTGTGTGTGTGTGTGTGTGTGTGTGTGTGTGTGTGTGTTTTTACAATCTAAGCACCTGGCTTGCACAAATGATGTCCTTAAAAACATTAAAAACATGGAATAGCACCACTACAGAACATTCCATCAATAGTATAATTGTATTAAAGAACATTTGTTACCATGCATAAAACAAGAAAAACAAAAGACTGAATTTGAGTATTCAGTATAACAAAATAGAATCAATAAAAGGTATCAGAAACGTGTGATTTGAGGCACGCTTTTGTACGTTTTCCTTGGAGACATGAATTCCAAACAAATTCACAGTGAGTGCCTGGGCCTGTCTAAGTCTGTTCCTTATGCCAGAAGGCCCTTCTGCGGGAATTAGCAAATATGTTTTAATACTCAGTCTTTCAGAAAATTATGCATAGGGTCTAGAAGGTTAAAAACCACATTTTTACAGCTTATTCTTCAGACAACATCTGACTTTCAGTGTTATTCACCAAGCCTTCAATATGCTTATGAAGATGGTGCTCACAAAGACATCACCATGTCAGGAGTCATTCGTCACAATGTACTTTTCATTTTCATTTTCAAGACAAGTAAAACAATACCAATACTACCAATGAAATATTGCAGAAGGTTTATCACTGCAAAAAGACTGGAAATACACTTAAAATGTTTACAGTTGTGATTAGGTATCAGTCACATCATCATGTACTGTATCACATCTGTGTTATTGCAGCAATAAAATCTGCCTGTGACTGACAAATAATTCGTACTGCAGCCAGAAATCAGTTAACACATTGTCTTTCAGCATTCTGAGCAGCAACAAACCCCTCCACCAGTAAGCCAAAACAATTATTTCAGGCACAACAAATGCTTACAGTATGTGACACGTGAAGACTACTCTTGTTTAATTTTAGAGATTAAGAATGAACGCCCTAGAGGGCACAGCAAAGTAACCCTCTCTCTTGTCTGGGCAAACGATGAAATTGACATTTCTGCTGGCAACGAAGTAATCCTGCCTCCTTAAAACAAGAGAACGTAAATTAATCTTGCAAATACTTTAACCTTGCAAATACATACTGTACATTTGTACAAGTTTTCACTGCATCTGCCAAAATACACTAGTTATCAAACCAATACAAATAGCCAGAATTTTATGTTTAAATGTAATCACCAAGTTTGTTTGATGTCAGTAACATATTAGAGCATCAGAGCAGCCTTGGCATTGATATTAATGTCTAATAAACTGGCCCACACTCCAAGTCATGACCCCTCTAGGCTTGGTGCACTATTTAAACACAAAGCAGATCAAGACAAGGTGGTTTTATTACCCACCAATTAATGACAAGTAACGCAATACTCATTCTCTTTCAGGAGCAGGCCATGAGTAAGGGTTTTAATCGCAGACTGATTCTAATGCAGAAAATGAGTGTCATCCTTGTGTCGACATGTTGGTTCATTCACGCTGGTGAGGTAGTGGAATGAGGCGGCATGTTGTGAAATCACCTAATAAAGCAATGTTGCATCCATACACAAAATCTATTTTCATAGTCATATCATTATAGTGAGTTAAATATACGAGTACATGCACTGTTTTAGGGCATAACTGTCACACTTTATATCTTTCTCTCTCTCTCTCTCTCTCACTCTCTCTGACACACACACACACACACACGCACACAAACACACACACACCTCACAGTCCTGACTGTAGTAATTGCCAGCAGAACAAATATCTGTTGTAACATATCTTACAGTATCTAATCTTCCCCACTTAAAATCTCTAACGTTAGGTTCCTATGTCAAACATCACTTTTGGACAGCAACAATACTCCTTTTTCTTTCCATGAGCCAAAGCCTCCCTTTCTGATCTTTGTCAATCAGTGAACACATGACAGAACTCTAGGATCCCTCAATTGTGGAGGAAAATAGCCTGAAGATATTATTACAAATGGGGAGGGAAAAAGAGAGATGTTTCATCTAGCTAGTTCGTGCTGTAGATTTAACCTGTCCATGGTTACTTTTAACATATTTACCGGTATTGTTAGGTTTTGCGATAAAGTTCTACTTAATGATGTATACACAGATAATTTACTGCCAAATGATTACAATACTGTGTGTATACATTGTCACAAACTACAGGAACTGTATTTGAGATGTATCTATAAACATTATTTACCGGTACATCTTGTCCGGAATGCCTGATTCAATTTTAAGTTCATACCTGTTTAGCACATTGACAAGCTAGCGTAAAGTGAGGAGTCCTGGTTAATTGGTGAGGGGGAGGTTTCAAAACAGAACAGCTCTTAAGCTTCACTTATAGACAGGTAGGAATTCATGATTAATTATGTCTTCTGCTGGCAGATTCTCTCTCACACACATGCTTTCTAGTGTGTCGCATAAACACTCCTAAGCTTGAATGAAGAGAGGGGGATAATGATTCTTTACTTTTTATCATAATAATTTAAGTTACAAGCAGGATAGTGGCTTCATGAGTACCAGTTTGGTACTCATACGGTAAAGTATGCCCAGAATGAAATGATCCATTCAGTGCCACAGGGTGCTCCCTCTAAAGCCAAGCCACCCAGATTGCATACATCCATGTATATGTGCCACTCATGTTTGTGTTTCCATGTATAGAGCCAGGGCTGTGTCGAAACACCAGATTGTTTTTGCAGTGTGCACAAACAATGGACAGCTGGAGGACTGTCAGCAGATATTCACAGAATATGACGAAAGGTGTTTTAGCTTACAGTATATTTGCTAATGATCCAGTATATTTACGGAGTGGACATTTATGCCACCACATTTGCTTGGAAGATGTTTTTATATGATTCTAAACGGGTACGTCTTAAGTGAGTGCTTACCAAAGACACAGCTACTGTTCAGTAGCTGTATTTATAAAATGTTTCTCACCCTAATTTAGCACTACAGTTGCATTGTGGCAGTAATACCGGCATATAAAAAGATGGTAACGTTTAGCATGTGTCATGTTTACCTGAAAACATGACGTTTCATTTGTCAAGTTTTAACAAATTAGCCAGTGGACGTCCATGAGCTGTATAAAAACAAATCAATGCAGTTTTGCAGTTTGGATTCAACATGCCATATTGTTTCAGGACAGCATACTAACCTCCTGGGCTTTTATACTGTAACTTAACAGTATAGACATTATTGGGGTACTCTTAAAGAAACACTTCAGAATGCTTTGCTTCAAAGTTGTTAGCTCTGGTGTGAGTCACTCTGCTGACTGGTAGGGCAAACTCCAGATCACCATCTAAAATAAGAGTCTTGACTTGCCTTGACTTGGGAACCATTTAAACGGCACGCCAACAGTATTGCACTGTTATTCTTTGTGAATGTGCACATAATGAACAATTGTCTTTTGCCACGTGGCAGCAAATAGTATTTCCTCAAAATTAAAGCTGCATATATTCTGCATTTTATATAAAGGTGACGGTAATATACTGTAATTCCTACAACCAGTTAAGCCTACAAAACAAACAGAAAACACATCATATACATGTTCTCTCTCTAGATCACATGATCCATCCATCATCGACCATCTTTCCCACTATAGCACTGAGACTCACATGCAGGTAACTGCACTTTTGTTGCATATTATATTCTTACTGTTGACAAAATGTGGCACTGTCTGATAGATATAAAGGCTCTCTGTGGTCCCTCTCATACAACAGACAGACAGCTCTCTGTGAACATACTCGTACTAGAGAAACAACCAACACGGTAATTGCTAAGGACCCTGCCGTGACCCGACATTAGCCATATTACAGACTTCAAAGAGCTGGAGGAAGATGTTAAGGGATCTTAAGGAACATGTCAAGGGAAAAGCCAATTTTAGAAGATCATTTTGAGAGCGTACAACCTGATGAACAGGAGAAAGTCAGTCAAGTGCATATAAGTCTGGTGGGCACAACAACAGCTGCCCTTGTATGCTGAGCCACGGTCAGTCAAAGATCTGACCTCAGGTTGATGTACGACCACTGACTGCTCCTGAGGTCATGGGTTCAGGTCCTACCTCCAGCTTTGTGAAGAATAATAGATGACAATAAGAAGGGACAATCACTAAAGATATATGCTAGTGCCACCAAACACTTAGAGAGGGACCTATTGTAAACCACATAAATGTTCACCATCCAAATGCTATGAATATTAATAGCAATATACACCAACCTGTCAGCTTGCCAGTTTCAATTCAATTTGAGTTATCAATATACATATTGTAGGTACACCACCATAGTAGACAACAGCATCAACTAATTTACCGTAGACTGGTGGGATTGGCTAGTTATAATAGTGGAAGCTAAATGGATGCGAGTTTGACGCCGGCCTACAGTACCTCAAGCGTGTCTCAAACTGTCTGCTAAACAAGTGGTAGCCTATAGCCTGTAGAAAACCTGTATGAATTGCAAAGCGGTATCACATCTAGGGCCTTATGCATGTGCGTTAGCACATATATCGAGTGCAGCCAGACCACAGATAGCGATGTGCCATCGCATGTTACGTTGGGTGTACTAAACTTGCGGCTGATCACGTAATCAGCGCTTGGCAGCGCCCTAAACTTAAAGTAGACACTAGAAGTAGAAGTAGAGTAGTCTATGTTGCAGCCTTCCTGATTTTAAGTTTTGGCACCCAAATGCAATGGAACAGCAGACTCAGATAAAGAAAACAAGTTTAACGATCATGAAGACCTTTTTATAAATATAGCCTACTTATCTATATGTATCGTCAAACCTAGAGATAACAGGGGCATAATTCTACCCCAAAATAATTATGTTTGGAGGACTATAACATTTAAATGAAAGAAGTGGAATATATTTATTTTAACACCACACAAGCATTAAAATCCTTCAGCACGTCTCTCCATGGCCTGTGTCTTCATCTTTCTTGGATGAATCTTGATGTTGCTTGCTTCCCCTGTTCAAAGAAACATGCTAACTGGGATAACGCCTGCTTTTGAAAGAAGGAGAATTTTCACCGCAAAACTGACTTGCGCTTTGCATCGCAGTTTCCATACATTCAACGGAATAGGTAATCACTCTCTCCTTACGCATCTCCTCCCATGTGTTTGCGCGACACTCGCAATTTCCCCCCCCCCCCGACCCTCCCATCCTAGTAAAGCGCAACTTGCAATCCTGTGTTCCTTCAGCAGCAGAATAGTGTTTTAAGCATGTGCGTGCTGTTCTTGTATACAATACTCATGTTTTTAGACTCAAAGTGCGAAAAGATTACGCCTAAAATGGGCGCTAATACGTTAGTACATGATGTAGTGTAGTCACATTGTTTTACGCTGTACAATCAATGTTGCCCTTCACTCACCTTGTTGTAGTATTTTGCCAAAGTATTTGTTGTGGCTGGTGCAGTTCCATCGACGGTAGCGGAATTGGTACTGGCACTCCCGGACCCCTAGTCTGGCTCCCTTGGCCACCTCGCTGACAATCTCCGGCTGCGTCTGGCAAAGCTCTGCCTGCTTCCCAGCTAGACGCTTGGTCTTCCTGCAGATGCTGTTGGGGTCCATGACCAGTGGACTGCCCACTGCCCTGGGACAACATAGAGAAGATTACAGCATTAGCATTTAAAAGAGTAATCTACATTTGACTCTAATTGTAAATTCTGATTCCTGCTTGTGTACAAAATGATTAGAATAACATCGATAAGATAGCCTGGCTCTGCCCGACTATTGCGCTCAGCAAAACATTTTGCTGAGATTATACTGTAGTCTGGAAGCCGTGTTCACATTGGCGTTTTGTTTTCACAACCACCCCGCTGGCGGACCAGTCAGCATGGCTAAATGCAATGACGTTGCAGGTGTGTTGCAAAATGGTGGTAGATTTTGAAAGTGATCAAAACATTTGTAGCAATGCCGATTGGATAACTGTCCAATAGTATCCAAATAAACAAGAGGTCTGTACATATATATACTGTATATATATACTGTGTATATATATATATATATATATATATATATATATAAATAGAACTATATATATATATATTTCTTCATATTCAGTATCTGAAAATGTTCCAATGATACACATTTTAACAGTGGTCACATCTGGCCTGTTACTCTACTGTGTGTTTGCATTAAGCCTATACCTTCTTACTGTAGACATACCTATGAAATGCTTTTCCATCAGGAGCCGCAGACAGTCCTATCGCTTTTGTCTATTTATGTTAATGTTTTGCATGAATAAAGTCACATGATAACTTCTTATCTATTAATGGCTTCTTTTTTTTTAAGAAGAAAAAAATAAACACCCACAAGAATTTTAAATGGAGGGTAAGCACTTTGGAAAATAGGTTTAATACTATATTTGCCATGGCCGGAAATATCTTTTACAGTCCATAACCCACTGCCACAAGAATACTGTGGAAAAATGTAATCTCAACTTGACATTAATGCAATGTATATTAACTTCCCACTTGAGCATCATTCATCTAGCAGAACAACACCTGTTACATTTCAGCACTGAGTAAACATTGCAGCCACACTCATCAGTGTGGGAAATGTAGTGTCAGCCACAAAGTAAATGCTAACTTGTCTGTGACTGGTAGTTTCTCCAACTCTGACAACCTCTTTTCCAAGCAAACAGTCATTACCCGGTGACAAAAGAGAAAAGACAATGTATGAATGTGTCCTGATATGCAGTGATGAACAGATATAATCGCAGTGTTACTGTCCTGATAGGACTAATAATACAGTAGAATCATTTGAACATTAGCGACCAGTATTTTGCATTAATATAATTGATTAAATATATAAAAGATCAATAAAAAAAGATGATTATGTATTTAATAAGTTAAATAGAGGAACATAATGTATATGTTGTAATCAAATGGCTGTAGTGTAGACCTGTATAAAACATATTCAATCCTTTCAAACTCCTGGCAAAATACATCAAGGACACCTTTAGTAGTTCAAATATTTAAAGCCACATTAAAATATATATATTTTTTGTCACGTTTGATGAATATGGTCCCTGGACCTCCTCACCAGCATTGACAGATGATTGTATATAAGAGGAATAAATAGTTTATTTCAACTCTTAATGAGCAAGAGATGCTTGGCACTGCTTTGGGAAATATCTGCCCAGTCTGTGGCTGGCTAAATGAATGTCATAACAGGGAAATAGCTCTTGTCCATATCCCTCTTATTTGCTTTTTTTCCTGATAGAAAACAATGTGTCATTATAATCTATACGGCTCACCTCTAAAGCCTTCCGCTTTCTATGTATTTCTCTCTTGTAATCCACAGCAAAGACGACCTATATGGTTCATTGTTGATGTCAGGTGTATCCGTGAACTGTTAGTCAGTATATGGAGAACAGAAAGAGAGAGGGGAATCACGGTAAGAAGAGAACGAGCAAAGAGACAGCGGGATGTGAGCGGGAATATGCAGACGTTAGACATTAGTCAAAAACAGAGATGGACGTAGGGGAAGACCGATGATCCCACACGCTTTCATTCAGCTCTGCCTGCCCCCGTTAATCGCACCGCCTGATATCATTCATCTGCCTCCTGAGTTTGTTTTAAGAAGCTAAACAGGCACTCTTTGCCAAGCCCCTCTGCTGGCGGTCTAATACCGGGGAGGACATATGGATAAGCACACACACACGCACACATGCACACGTGCACACACACCAGCCCAGACAATTGACAGACTGCGTGCATATTCAATCAACACACATGCAGTACGCCATCCTACTATAATACACACACAAATACAGACTAGTTTTCTATCTCTCTCTCTCTCTCTCTCTCTCTCTCTCGCTCTCTCTCTCCCTCTCTCTCTCTCACACACACTCACACACACACACACACACACACACATTTCTGAGTAAATCAAGTACTCTAATAAAGCCAAATCCATTTATATGGTAGACTAACATGTCAGTGTGTATCTCTGATTCAATCAAAACACCCTTTCCTGGGCTCCCAACCTTTCTCAGCCATTTACGTCACGCCTGTAGACACAGCCAAAGACAAAATAATGTTATCCACCGAAGCTAAAAACCCATGATAATGGCAGAGAGCAAGGATTACAGTCATGGCTTTTCCTGTAATCTTTTCTAATAATTCAACTTGTCTGAAGGTTAGTAGGAGTGAATGTAACAAATCCCCCAGTGTGAGCTGTGATATGTGCTGCTGTTTAACAGGGTGAACACAGACATTAAAATACAGTATGTCACCATGCAGTGGTAACCAACACACATGTACACACATTTATATGGGCGCACCCACACATTGTGCACACTGTGCACACATACACACATAATGTCTACTTGTACAGGTTCATGTATTCACGCAACCCCTACATAGGAACTTTACAGTAGAAACGTGTGGGTGTTGTGTGTATTTGTGTGTGTGTATTTCAAAGAAACAGTGTATATCTATGTGTAGGTTTTTCCAGCGCCTAACTATTAATTAGCAGGTACATGTATAGTACTTAGCAACACACACTCCCTCCCAACAACCAATGATTATCTACCCACTGTTATCGTGTGTGTGTGTGTGTGTGTGTGTGTGCGTGCGTGTGCATGTGCATGTGGATGTGTGTGCGTGTTGATGTGTGTGTGTGTGCGTGTGTGTGCGTGCGTACAGTATGTGCGTACGTACGTGTACTTGCGCGCTATAGACTGAATCATAGAGAGAGAGCCTGCCACAGGAAGAGAGAAATACACATATCTTAATCATCTGTATTGTTTAGAACATGCATGAGGTTTCATTTAAGAATATGGGCATGTAGAGAGAGAGAGAGATACATACTATATGTTATAAATGTTGTTTCACTTGTATTGTTAATTGCATTGTTCCTTTTCATCCTGTACTGCTTTGGCAATATAAGTAACTGTACTGTACACTTGTCATGCCAATAAAGCACCATTTGAATTTGAATTTGAATTTGAGAGAGAGAGAGAGAGAGAGCAAGAGAGAGAGAGAGTGCTTATATGTCCTCTAGTGTGTGTGAACGCTACTGTGTTTGTGCGAACAGCAAGCCATGTGTACCGGCATGTCTAAATAATTGCATTGCATTGAGTTATCGCACTGAGAATAACAGCATGTGTGCATTGTTGCGTGCGTGTGCGTGTGAGTGTGCGTGTGTGTGTGTGTGTGTGTGTGTGTGTGTATGTGCGTGTGTGTAAATAAGCACACGACAGGAGCAGGGCTGGGAAGCTAGTTCTGTCAGCAGCCCACAAAGTCCAGACGGGTTTTTACAATGGGAGGTGTAGAATCGTAAAACTAGGGAGCCGGCTGGATGGAGTTTTGTTCTGATTCACTGTTAAGCAGACAGACAGACAGACAGACAGGCAGACATATATCAGTTTTCTAGACAGATGAAGAAGAAAATGATGTCGCTTCAAACTAGAACAAATACATTTAAAGACAATAGGAGAATGACATGTTGATGTTATTTCTATTTAACAGGCACCATGAAAATGGCATTGGCTACCAGTCTTCTAACACTAAATCCAATGAATTGTACTGTATATATTTCTAGCAGGCATGATGTGTCAACCTGCATCACTCAACAGCAAATATTGCAACCTGCTCTCAGCACTTGGATTTACCATACTGTAAATTCAGAAATCTGTAGCCTACCATAGATGGCCCGGTTGTCAGTGATATCTTCTGCACTTACAGATTGTACAAAGCAGACATACATTTGTGTTTTGAGTTTGTCACACCACAGACAAATTTGATAATAACCACCAAGCCAAATTGTAATTAAAAATGTTTAATAATAATTGTAGTATAAAAGTATATACATTTATGTTTCAAAATCGTGAAAAAATACCCAGTGTTCTCTGTTGTCAAATGTTGGAGGTGTGTAAGCAGACAACACAGTCTGCATCAGAAGAAACCACGGCCAATCACGTGTCCTACAATCTACATTCACTGGTGGGAAATGCAAATGTGCATTTTATGAGTTGTGTTTCCGCTTTTAAGAGATGTATACTGGTACAAAAAGACTAGATTGGTTCTAATCTATGGCTGCGCGAGCTCTCGTGAACAGCAATCAGTTTTCGGCAGAGCGCTTTTCGGCAGTTCACTTTTTGGCATGTCACCTGCATGGCTGTATTTCTGCCACAATGTTACTGTTGTTGTCGTAGTTTCTGTAGCCTACAGATTGTTGCAGGGCTCCAGACTGCATTTTGCTCTTTTATTTTTGTTTTTTAAGTGCAGCTATACAACTATATAAGTACAGGCGCACCAATCCTGAACAAAGAAATGATGAAATACAGTTTAACAGTCTAACGCCACAATTATGCAACAACAATAACAATACTGATAACCATGTTTTCACATGTTTAAGATGGGTTTCTAACATGTATAACTTATTTCACACAAATCATTTTGTCTTTGTCTTTATAGGTTTACCTTTACTGTAATACTCTAATTAGGTGCACTGCTTCAAGTAATGGAAATGATGACGTGGAGAAATAGATCAAGTGAACATGCAGTGGCAGGACTCAACCCTATTTGGAGCCTAAAGCCACGTCTTATCTGAGACTGGCTGAAGTCAGGTAAGGACAGTCAGGCAACAACATATTACACATATATACGCACACAAGTTCAGTGGGTCCAATCCCATCCAAATTACATCTCTAATGCTTGGCAGGTCATTTTGAAAACTACACAAGTGAGGCTGGATCTCTGCCACTAGCTGTCATTCAAGTTTAAACCCCGCGGTTTAAAGGTCTGGAATGGGACTATGCACCTCAAGGCATTACCTGCTACCATTCATAGGAAAAACATACCGGCAATGCACACATTAACACTTCAATATGATCAAAAACATTTTTGACTATATTTGGAGCAACTGTGTCACCGGAGGGTATGCAAATGTGTTAAATCTGCTGCCAAAGTTGATTACACATTGATTAAACAACCGTGCCTGGCTCAGGACGATGCATTAGTGTCGGTTTATGTTATGGAAAATGGAAACGATGATCGCATCTATGCCTTCTGGTTACATGAATAAGTCACACAATAATTATGAATTACATTAATAGTGCATCCCTCGAGCAAGGTAAAATAATGAAACTTGCTTTGCTGTTTTTACACAGGCAGAAGCACAAGCAGAAAGGATCAAACATACATCAAACAGATAGTCTCATCCATGCACTGCTAAATTATATCTGATAAAAGATCCTCATAGGAGTATCTAAGATCAAACAGAGCTGATCAAAACACCAACAAGGACGTGCAGCATGCAATTGAACCATAGCCTTAAAAAAACACTGCAAGAGCTAATCTTTTTGATGGGACAGAAAATAAGATGATGATAACATCAGAACAACCAAATCTTACTTCACTGTATGCAAAACCTATTTTTCCCTGTCTTTTACTTTGTATGTGGACTGGATAACTTTACCGACTGACTATAGTCCATGAGTCATTGTGTAATGTTGAAGGTTCGGTCGCAAGATAATAGATTTTCCATTACAGTAAATGTCTTTCAATGCAGTTGTTACCCCAACTAGCTGCTTTGAAATGTGCCAATTTAGCCACTAGGGACTGTTTCTGTAAAACAGCACACATCTCCAATGCTGGGTCGTGAGGAGATTAAACCTGCTAGCCCGGCGAGACCTCGGGTTTCATTAAGGATTGCACGGCAAAAGATAAAGTGCTGTACCATACAAGGCTGTCCTTCATTTGATTCCACTCCACCCACTAACGAATGAATTTCATCCCTTCTTAATCCCACAAGTATGCTGGCGATGAATACAGTCACGACAGTCTGGGACACCAGAGAGAGAGAGAGTTCAAGAACTGATATGAGTGAAAGATGGAGTGTGCGTGTGTGTGTGTGTGTGTGTGTGTGTGTGTGTCTAGGTACAGTAAGGCGGGAGATAAGTGAAAGGATAATATATATTTAAAAGTCTGAAAAGATAATTGAATAGATGAACAGAACAACAGATACAGAATTAAAAGGCTGACACGAGAGGACTCAAGACATTCAGTAATATCTGTGACACTTGCACTTAATATTCTTATTACACAATTTACTCTAACTTTATAAACACAATGGCTATATTATTGCATAAGTTGTGTACTTTGGATAAGTGTGTCTGCTAAATAACAAACTTCAAGAGTATCCATACACTGCTTGATTTTTTATGCAGAACACATTGCACACGGCTGCATGTGTCTACGGGAAGTCTGGTCAATTTAGGCCTTGTTGCACACGTACACACACGTACACACACGTACCCACACACACACACATACACACACGCACACGCACGCACACACACACACACACACACACAGAAATGCTTTTAATTCAGTCTACTGGCTGTGCCAAACCACCATCGTCATTTAATCTTTATCGGTTCCCATCTCCCTGTTCCTGATTAGACAGTTAGCTTTTCAGACCATGAGTGGAGCACACTGATAAGATCTGTTACAATGAAGTACTCTTCTGCTGGTGCTGATGGTGATTCAGGCTGTAGCGTCTGTGTGTGTGTGTGGCTGCATGTGCTCTTTTGCGCATTAGTGCGTTTACAGTATGAGATGCTCGGGTTCGAGTGACACATGCATGACACACACACACACACACACACACACACACACACACCAGCGTAGCGTGCATACACCTGCGGGTATGCCAGAGTCCTTGACTGTGGCGTGTAACAAACACACACGCAGACACGCACACACACACACACACACACACAGAGCAGCTATGACTGGTAAAAAGCCATATGACAGCAAAGGCATTCCTCACTCCTCTGGGTCTCTGCTCGGCACTCTCTGCTCTCAAGCCAAATGATTAGAGCTCTCTAATCAGCACAAGCTCTGAAAGGACAGCTATCTGCCAGTGTTTCATCTCTCTTATTGCTGACCCCCCACGCACACACACACACACGCACACACACACACACATGCACGTGCTGTTACTCTCATCGATTCTGTTATTTCTAGCTTCCATGAAAATATATGTACAGTGGTTGTAGTTGTTGTTGGGGGTTTATGTAAACAACAACAATGTGTGTGCGTGTGTGTGTGTGTATGAGAGAGAGAGAGAGAGAGAGAGAGAGAGAGAGAGAGAGAGAGAGAGAGAGAGAGAGAGAG
>JAODUK010000531.1:12500-13617 GCA_027564635.1 Typhlichthys eigenmanni | reverse complement strand
GCAACCACGCCCAGCAGGAGGAGAGAACGGACGTGGGGCCCCAGGATTGGGAGAGACGCACAATCAACATCTGATAGTGAAACACTGTCTAGAATATTATCACTGGGCTGAGAGACAGTCGGGGCCAGACTTCTCAAACTGTTGATATTGCATGTTGTCAGTATTATATCGTATTTCTAATCTAACAATAAAGCTGATATGTTAACTTGGATACAACGTCTCCTAATTTATCCTCATCAAACCAACACGCAGGAACTGGTGTTAGGATAACCACCCAGATTCCAACAATTACTATGTTTACATGTCTCTATCCTCTGCTAAATCTGTGGAGTCCTTCAAACAGCAGCTAAAGACACTTTCATTTATTAATTTAATTGATTTGCTCAGTATTCACACCTACATTCACGTTTTTATTGTGTGTGCATTTTCTATTGTGTACTGATTTGATCCATGCTGCATTATTACTTATTCCTGAGTCTGTGAGGCACTTTGTGACTGTCTTTAAAAATATAAATAAAATTTAATTACTTACTAACACAAGTATACCCTCTCTCTCTCTCTCTCTCTCTCTCTCTCTCTCTCTCTCTCTCTCTCTCTCTCTCTCGCTCTCCAGGACAACCACACACACACACCTAGGGTTGACTTGGCTCAGTGGAATGTTGAGTCTCTCAGCGATGTCCTCCACTGTCTCGTTGCCCTCGGAGATGATGCCCACCCCCTTGGCAATGGCCTTGGCTGTGATTGGGTGGTCCCCGGTAACCATGATCACCTGACCACACCCACACACACAAACACACACACACACACAGGTCCCCATGAACCACATGAAACCTTTTGTCACTAGTGTGGCAACATGATAATGAACAAGGCACTAACACTGTCAGGGTTAGGGGTTGTATTCCCTGTGTAGAGCAAGGCACTAACACTGTCAGGGTTAGAGGTTATATTCCCTGTGCAGAGCAAGGCACTAACACAGGGTTGGGCGTTATATTCCCTGTGTAGAGCAGGGCACTAACACAGGGTTGGGGGTTCTATTCCCTGTGTATAGCAGCGCACTAACACAGGGTTGGGCGTTATATTCCTTGTGTAGAGCAGGGCACTAACACAGGGTTGGGGG
>JAODUK010000531.1:0-7500 GCA_027564635.1 Typhlichthys eigenmanni | reverse complement strand
AGCGCTGGCTAACTGCGTCAAGACCTGCCTACTTTACAGGAGAGGCATTTTGATTGACAGACCCCCAGACTGCCCCCCCAGATCCCCAGATCCCCAGACCCCCAGACTCCTCCTCCAGACACCCAGACTGCCCCCCCAGACCCCCAGACTGCCCCCCCAGATCCCCAGACCCCAGACTCCTCCCCCAGACCCCCAGACTGCCCCCCCAGACCCCCGGACTACCAATCTATCAGACTATCCTGCCCTCCTGTCCTGTCTCAGACTGGTCCTCACTGGTGTCTCCCCCCCACTAACCAGACTGGTCCTCGGTGGTGTCAGCCTCGTGGATCTGGTCGTCGAACCACATGTGGGCCACGGTCATCCTGTTCTGGGTCAGCGTGCCCGTCTTGTCGGAGCAGATGGTGGAGGTGGAGCCCAGCGTCTCCACGGCCTCCAGGTTCTTCACCAGGCAGTTCTTCTTGGCCATGCGCTTGGCGGTCAGGGTGAGGCACACCTGGAGGAGCACGCACGCACATGCACGCACACACACACACACACGCACCTAGTTATTTATCCATGACACTGTTATGGGGTGTCACTCAGGTTCTTACTGTTTAGGTTAGTCTGTATGACCTAGTGTGTTAGACGCACGCACACACACACACGCACACACACACGCACGCAGACACACACACACACACACACAAACACACACACACGCACACACACACACACCGTGACAGTAGCCAGAAGGCCTTCAGGCACGTTGGCCACGATGATGCCGATGAGGAAGATGACGGCCTCCAGCCAGGTGTAGCCCAGGATGATTGACAGGATAAAGAAGGACACGCCCAGGAAGACGGCCACGCCCGTGATGAGGCGGATGAAGTGCTCGATCTCCAGGTTGATGGGCGTCTGGCCGCCCTCCAGCCCCGACGCCAGAGTGGCGATGCGGCCCATCACCGTGCGGTCGCCCGTGGCGATGACCACGCCGTGGGCGGTGCCTTGGAGAGGGGTGGGGGGTGGGGGGGGGTTAATACAGCTCTGTGTGTGAGTCTATGAGTGTGTGTGTGCGTGTGTGTGTGAACCCTGCTTATTGACTTGTCTGGAAATATAATGTGTCTTGAAATATTCCCTCCTGTGAATATTATATCTGTGCTTCACGCTATATCTGTCAATATTACATCTGACTTCCTGACAGACAGACAGACAGACAGACAGACAGACATACAGACAGACAGACAGGCAGGCAGACAGACATGCAGGCAGGCATATAGACAGGCAGACTGTGTTTTAGCAGGCCTGTGGTCCTTATAGGTCCTAATTAGGCTAATGAAGGGCACCTGGGCAGATCACCTATATAGGTGTGTTCCAGCACACTGTCTGTGTGACCCTCCTGGAACCACACGTGCTGCTGTTGGTTGGGTTGTTCCTTAGTTAGGTTAGCATGTAACACATCTATTCAGTACACACACCTACAGACATTCACACCTCATTATGTTATTCTGTTAGTTTAGTGTTTGGTTAGTTTAGTTTACGGCCCTTGAGTCAGGTCGTAACACAGACAGACAGACATGCAGGCAGACAGACAGGCTACACACCCTCCACACAGTTGGTAGAGAAGAAGCAGATGTTCCTGGTCTCCAGGGGGTTCTGGTGGGTGAACTCAGGGGACCTGGTCTGAGGCTCTGACTCACCAGTCAGGGAGGAGTTGTCCACCTATGGGACAGCAGTTAGCTGTTGCTATGGAAACGCTTTGAATGACATACTTCAGGAATTAAAGAGTCTATCTTTTTCCTTCCCCAAACATACACTATCTATCTATCTATCTATCTATCTATCTATCTATCTATCTATCTATCTATCTATCTGTCTGTCTGTCTGTCTGTCTGTCTATATATCTATGTGTCTGTCTGTCTTCCGCAGGTACACCACACCCCCAGGGGGCGCTTCCCTGCTCACCTTGCAGCTGCTAGAGGACACCACCCGCAGGTCGGCTGGGATGCGATCGCCTCCTTTGATCTCCACCAGGTCTCCCAGGACAACCAGCTCGGCGTTGATCTGCATCTTCTGGCCCTCACGGATCACCAGCGCTTGCTGAGAGAGAGAGAGAGAGAGAGAGAGAGAGAGAGAGAGAGAGAGAGAGAGAGAGAGAGAGAGACAGACAGAGAGGGAGACAGAGAGAGACAGAGAGACAGAGAGACAGAGAGAGAGAGACAGAGAGGGTGCATAAGTGACTACAGTTAATGATGTCCAGATTGTTGGACAGCCTGTATTTTAGTTTGTTTTATTTGTTATGCTTTGGCGACTGTCTTTGAACTTTCATGCCAATAAAGTGAATTGAATTGACTACAGTAGGACATGTCATGAATGGGACAGGCAAATTAAAGGAGAGCGGTAGCCCAGCATTTAGATCAAATGAACAGGTACCAACGGGGTGAGAGAGAGACAGAGAGAGAGAGAGAGAGAGAGAGAGAGAGAGACAGAGAGACAGAGGTACCAACATCTGGAGAGGAACATTTTGTTTGATCAAAATGCTCTGGGCTGCTGGTCTAGGCGGTGATGGGGGAGGGTCTCCTGGGGGAGACAGCCTTCAGAGTAAAGCTGGATGGGCCAGTCCTCCAGCACCCTCTACTGGAGGGGAGTGTGTACTGCTTCTGGGGTCTCTACCTTGAGGGGAAGGGCGGGGGGGGGGTTTACCTGAGGTACCATGTTCTTGAAGGAGTCCATGATCCTGGAGCTCTTGGCCTCTTGGTAGTAGGAGAAGCAGCCCGTCACGATCACCACGGCTGCCAGCACCACGCCCAGGTAGAGCTGCCATGACCCATGAGCAAAGAGTCAGTCTCTTTCTCTCTCTCCCTCTCCCCGTCTCTCTCAGACACACACACGCACACACACACACACCACCACCACAGAGGCAGAAGGTAGCTAGGCGAGAAGATGCCTTCCTGAGGGGAGCTGCTGTCTGGACCCAGCAGCAAGACGCTACTCTCTGAGGTCGCCACAGCAACAAAGCTGCCACAGAAATGAACACAACGCTGTCTCCACTGATACAGTGAGGTGTGGCTCTTCCTAAGAAACGCATTTTATTCATTAAACTTTCAATTTTTAATTTGTTTTTACAGATGTGAAGTTTCTGTGCTTTCTTCTGTGAGCTACCTGCGGAGACCTTGAAGCCCTTTGAAGACTAAAAATACAGAGGAGACGTGTGCTTGTGTTGTTTAATGGAACGCTTCAAGGAAGGGCTGTTATTAATTAAAGGGTTTCATTCAATAAATATTCAGTGTTTTAAAGACTATTTATTTTACATAACGCAATGAATTGTTCCCTTAGGAAACCTCTGAAGCAAGACATGCATTTACAGTATATCCTTAGAAAGTCAGATGATTCCCCCTCCCTCTCCCCCCCCCTCCCTCTCTCCCTCTCTCCCTCCCTCCCTCTCCCTCCCTCCCTCCCTCCCTAGACATTGTAGGGTTTATCTGCTCTCCATGCTGCAGATTAGAGTCCTGTCACTTTGGTTCCTTGCTCTTGGAGAGCCTGCCAAGTTAACTGATCTTCACTGGTAGGTTTGCTTGATGAGAACAGCATGAGTGTGTCTCCATGCGGTCTGCACACGGTCTGTTGTTGTCATGTGACCAGGTGATCTGGTCCTTAACATCTGGTGTCTAGGAGCGAAACCGGTATGGTGCAGGGTGTTTCAGTCATGCCAGTGGTGGACGCAGGACTGAATAGAGGACAGCGCCCTCTGTTGTCTCGCAGATGTAAATAAAGCAGTGGAATTACAGATACAGAGTGAGTGAGTGACAATGCTAACAGCCAATGAAAATCTACTTCTTAAGTTTGTTGCTTATGTGACGTAGTGCTGATGGACGGACGAGGCTGACACGTACCCTCACACCACATGCGCAGGCTCCATTTTGGTTTGGAAGGGATACACTACCATTCGCTGCCAGTAGGGGGCTTACTGCAGTGAGATCTAGTATCTGTGCAGCTGAATGCTGAGCCGAGCGCTATGGGCAGCTTGGCTTTCAGAAGGCTATTTGGGAAGTCATGTGAGCATAATAAAACCTACGTATTCATGAGCTTGTTTGCTGGTTAGAGAGCGTTTTGTCGTTATTATGGGCTGGTTTTAATGCCGTTTGGCAGAATGACAAATAAACGGTGCACCTCCAGTGCTCCAGACTAATCGCCAACACAAGCTTTAACTCGGTATGGACGTGTCGTTAGATGTGTATCTGTTGCCCACGAGGGCTTCTTGTCAGGCGGCTTGTACATTATGGAGAAGATAAAAGGGTCTCGCTCGGGGGCTTTGAAGTCCTGCATATATACTGTACTAAATGTTGAGATGATTAACTCCTTACCACTGTGTGTCTGTGAGCGTGTGTGCGTGTGTGTGTTACGTAAAGGCCATAAGCCATTCTGTGCGATGGAGAAGTGCTTGGAGGGATCGCAGTGAGCAGGCCTCCATTCACAGCCTGCTGTGTCTATAATTAGCCTGGTGCTCAGCAGGAGCTAGCTAGCGTCAGCTGAGCTCCACGGGGAGGGGAAGGGGGGGTGTCAATTAATACACGGGTGACTACGCCTTGATTGGCCATGTGTGCACCCACCATATGCACAGTACTACAGTATGTACTGTATGTGTGTGTGTGTATATGTACTAGTCATGTGTGTGTGTCCAGGTGTGCGTGTGCGTGCGCCTGCCCCTCACGTTGTCGTTGGTGGGCTCGTCCTCCGTGGCGACCTGGATGCTGTAGGCCAGGAAGCAGAGCAACGCCCCGATCCACAGCAGGATGGAGAAGCCTCCGAACAGCTGCCGGCAGAACTTCACCCACTCGGGCGTGGTTGGGGGCGGGGTCAGGGCGTTACGGCCATCCCTCGCCAGCACCTCTGCTACCCTGGCAACCGTCAGGCCCTGGGTTGGGTGGGAGGGGGGGGAGGATACACTGTTGTCATGGAGCGGAGAGAGGGCGGGGGGGTGGGGGGATCACCTCTGGCCCTGCTGAGGAGTCACTCATGTTTATTTCCTGATTGTGTGCCACTAAGATATAAACATGCAGATGTTGTACAGCGTGTGTTACCCGCTCTAAGTCCACCCCATAGCGTTTAGCCAGGTCCTCCAGAGATATCTGGTGGTCGTCCTGTGGAAACAGGACAGTAGAGATCAGTCAGCTGCTCCATCTGACCCTCCGACTATATTGTTTATAGTCGGGCACAAACAACTCAATCTACAACATAACCTTTCTCTTCAAATTGTGATAAAACTGTATGTTTTGTACATTCTTAATCACAACGTTATAATGGAGATGAGACTGTACTGTGACAAACTTTGTGTCTGCTGAAACCATGGGGTTTAGTTGTGTTCCCATTGTGACACCCTAACACGAAGCATCTGTGCCATCATTATAATCTCCCGGCCATAATCATTGTTATGCTTTCTATTGTGTGATAACAATCACACATTCTAAGTGGAGCTTCAATCATATTTCTGAATGTGAGAAAAGGATTTATGGTGCCAAGGTGATTAAAAGCTGAATTATGCAGATACAATGCTCCATCTGCTTAGCTGCACTAGAACACAATATCCATACTGCTCAATGCAGGTCACTTATAATAATAATAACCTAATAAGACAGTTCCTATTGCTTGTGCTTTACTTGAGCTGATTTATGCAACTTACGAATATGTACGCTGGAAGCAAATGACAGCTTGATATGTTCTGTGTTGGTTTGACTCAATATTCTACAGAGCTATCATGTACAGGTTAAAGCACATAGACAGCCATTTTGTTCAAGGACCTCTATTTTATTTGTGTTAAATGGGGCGTGTCCAGGAGGCGGAGCTTACTATGGACACCTCCTTCTTCAGCTCGTCCAGATGTCTGTCCTTCTTACTCTTCCCTCCATTTTCTGCCCCAGTCTGCCCCAAACAAGAGTGAAAAGTGAACACAACAACACTAGTTAACAAGCTAGATGCTAAAAGGTAGATGCTAGATGCTAAATGCTAAATGCTAGATGCTAGATGCTAGAAGCTAGATGCTAGAAGCTGGATGGTAGATGGTAGATGGTAGATGCTAGATGCTAGAAGCCAGATGCTAGATGCTAGATGTTAAATGCTAGAAGCTAGAAGCTAGATGCTAGATGCTAAATGCTAAATGCTAGAAGCTAGATGCTAGATGCTAGATGCTAGATGTTAAATGCTAGATGGTAGATGCCAGATGCTAGATGCTAGATGCTAGAAGCTAGATGCTAGATGCTAGATGCTAGATGCCAGATGCAAAATGCTAGATGCTAGATGCTAAATGCTAGAAGCTAGATGCTAGATGCTAGATGCTAAATGCTAGATGCTAGATGTTAAATTCTAGATGCTAGATGCCAGATGCTAGATGCTAGATGCTAGAAGCTAGATGCTAGATGCTAGATGTTAAATGCTAGAAGCTAGATGCTAAATGCTAGAAGCTAGTTGCTAAATGCTAGATGCTAGATGCCAGATGCTAGATGCTAAATGCTAAATACTAGATACATTACCGACACATTTAACTATGCTTTTTAACATTTATATCCTACATATATATATACATTTAGATATACATCATTAAGCTTCGGCTATGAATTCACAGATAAATCTATTCTCCTCCCCTGCTAGTAGGAACTCAAGTGTGTTAGGAACCTTTGATGGAGGAACATTACACATATCCATATACACAAATGTGTATATGGATACAAACGTTAAAAAGAATGCGTGGTTAAATGAGTTGGAGATTTTCAGTGTTGATGGTGGCTGTTATCAAAACGTTATAGCCCAAAGCTGAGTTATTACTGCATATCACTCCTCTGTTATTGCTGTCACATGTAGAGAAACATGTCGTGTATGCACACTTTTAAAACAGTGGTTTAAAAACAACATTTTTAAAAAGCCAAAACACAAATTAAATGCAACGCCCACAAGCGGCCAGCGAATGGCAAACCAAGTGTGAGCAGGCGAAATTGCGAAATGCAAGTGTGCCTGTTAGCCTGTTTAGCCCATCTGTGGTT
Organism: Typhlichthys eigenmanni; assembly: GCA_027564635.1. Taxonomy (NCBI): domain Eukaryota; kingdom Metazoa; phylum Chordata; class Actinopteri; order Percopsiformes; family Amblyopsidae; genus Typhlichthys; species Typhlichthys eigenmanni. The sequence continues at coordinate 490 of JAODUK010000531.1, read as the reverse complement.
TCACTGACTCAAACACAGCGCATGCATAGTATAACCCGTGGGGTAAAACAGCTTTTAAACCTTATCTTTGGGTAAAGTCATCTCAGGTTTTGAAGCATTCTTATCATCAGATTCATCTGGTGATTGTATGCAGTCTGTATATCCCGGCTTTAGTTTTGGTGCTCTCTCTCTCCATTCATTTAGATAGTGGTCTGATCGTGTTACACCAAAATAACTGCCCAGGAGCATTAGCAAGATGGCCGCTGAGTGGGCAGACTTGCCAGACTTTAGTCTAGTTTATATGTGACCCTACATTATGTTTGTAATATTCATATATTAAGCTTCATGTGTTTAACCAAGACTTAAAGGTACACTAGGTAATATTAATATGTTAAGCTTCATGTGTGTGTGTGTGTGTGTGTGTGTGTGTGTGTGTGTGTGTGTGTGTGTGTGTAACCGAGCCTGAAGCAGTATAACACACATTTTTGTGACACCTCTATCACTCACTCAT
>JAODUK010000530.1:0-13617 GCA_027564635.1 Typhlichthys eigenmanni | reverse complement strand
ATTTAACACGCAAACAACACGTAAACAACACGTAGACAACATGTTGAATGCACGTTGAATGCACGTAGACAACACGTGAAATACACACGTTCATTTCGTGTGTTTTTGGCCTGGATGGCCTTCCATAAAGGAGTTTGGTCTAACGCCTGACCTGCCATAATTGTTGTCACAACTCCGTCTGGGTGGGTACAGCCGTACATTGAAACTGTGACTGTGACAGAGCGCAACGCGTAATAAAATCACGCCCAACGGGGGTTGGGACCCGGGACCCGTTCTCCACGCTACATTGCATTACCGTCATTTCTGACTGCTACAACAAATGTAAACCGTACTAAAATATTTTGTGACAGAATGCACTACACATAAGGTAAAGACCGCTAGGCCACCTTGTTTAATAGTATTTATTAGAACTGCTTTACTGAGATAATGTGGGTTATTCATATAAAGTTATACAGTATAAAGTTTGCTTATTGTCGCAGTGAAGCACGATATTCTAATTAAGGGTGTCGCCATATTGGCAAAGTGGCTCCAATTTGACACATGCGCAGTGCAAACAGGAGGTTGCGCAACCTGCGACACTGAAGTTCCTAACCTCAAGGCTCGTTCATGTGCGTGGTATACAGCATAAAATAACAGTAATTTTTGACATTTTAACATTTACACTAAAAGTAGGATCGATGTTGTGCTCACAAATACGCCACTTGTTGCTCGTGCAAGAGAAATTCACGTGCAGCTCAGGCACGAGCGTTGGACTATGTCGCATGATTGTCATTACAATCGTCCAACTGGCTTTATTTACATTGGTAGAAAAAATATATATGTACACAAGCACCAAGAGAATATTATGAAGCAATTAATTCCGAATTGTCAACTCTAGTGAATAAATGTTAAAATGGCTTGCCATACCATATGAACCATGTGCGCCAATTGCAGTTGGGCCTAGGCTGTAGAACACACCTGATTCACGAATGGATCGTTGGAAGCCTGCTAACGGACCCATTCATTTGTATCAGGTGTGTTGGAGCAGCGAGCAACATGCAGGGCACCGGCCCTCCAGGACCAGGATTATGGAGGACCAGGACTGCCATAATAAAATAAATAAATAAATAAAGTATAAATTAATAAATAAAAGTATAAATAATTAAATAAATATGAAAATAATTGAAAAAATAATTAAAATTTTGTATTAAAAAAGGCTATTTTGTTTGAATATGTCAATGTTGCATGTTTAACACATTCAATAAAAAAGAAGAAAAAAAAAGACCTTGCCCTCCAGGTTGTAATTTAAGGCCGAATGCGCTAAATCCCGCTCCAAACCAAGTGTGCTTTTGTGTTCAGTGTAGTAATGTGTTGCATCGCAAGTTCCATATTTATATTTTCATTTTATTGATGGTATTGTTGTTGGGCAGTAACTAGTTACTACTAAATATACCAGTTACTAGTTACTGTAATGTTATTACTTTTGTAAGTAACTAGTAGTGTAACTAATTAAAATATCGAAAACTGCAATAATATTACAATTACTAGTAATACTGCATTACTGCGTTACAAGAACAAGATTTCTTCTGGTCCTAGAAAAACTTACTGAGGCTAGGCTAATTGAACCAACCTGTCAATCATCTGGTTTGAGAGGCTGCAATGTTTTCACTTTGGCTGATTGTTGAATCCTAAGGTTCATTATTGTTCCAATAAAGAGGATTCAACTCTAAAAAAACTGGTTGTAATTTTTCAGAAGGGCGAGGCAGGGTAGTGATTGTGAAAGTAATATAGTAATGTAACTAGTAACGTAACAATTCATTTTAATACAAGTAATAAGTAAAGTAATATTATTTATTTGTAATATTAGTAAGTAAATAGTAACTCATTAAAATGTTTGAGTAACTTGCCCAACACTGGTCGGGGTAAAGGTTAAAATGCTGAGATTATGAATATGGTCTGATTACATAAACGAGTTGGCTACATATTAGGCTACAGTAGCGAAGCTACATAACCTGCCGAAATAGAGCACAATTTGGCACGTTCTCCATCCATTTCTCGACTTTAAGATCTCTCTCACACACACACACACACACGTGCAAATGTGGTTATTATTAACTAGTTTTTTGGATCTATGTTATTTTATTGTTTTATACATTTAGTGCATATTCATCATTTCATTCAATTAAACTTCATGAAATTCCACCATAAAGCATGCTATGTTCATCTTAAGCGTAATATGTGGGAATTATGCACACTGCAAAGAACAGCATCAATTTAAAGGCAGGGTCGGTCATTCTTGCTAACTTTTTCAACACAGCAAACTAGCGAAATGCAAGGAGATATTTGTTGAATTTGACAAAAGTGTATTAAGCTTACATAGCTTGCAATATGACTATACCTTTAAATCAGTCTTAAATGATACAATTAGGCTTTGATTACATGAAATCAAATCTTTTTCTTGGGGTGTGCTTGCTGTTTATGGGCAGGTTTGCTGGACGCAGGCCGTTGTTTCTGTTGTTTCGGCGGTTGCTTTTGTTGGCCCTGTTGTGTATCTTTTTTCTCTTGTTTCGGTGGATGCTTGTGTTGGGTCTGTTGAGTCTCTTGCCTCGGCCATTGCTTGTGTTGGGTCTGTTGAGTCTCTTGCCTCGGCCATATCTTGTGTTGGCCCTGGGCTGGTGGATCAGGTTTTGTTCCTTCTATCAGGGGTACAACCAACACAGTAATGATCACATTATGAATGACTTCCAGGCTTTCCATTCCAGACTGATTCTCACTGTGAAATTAAACTGAAGCTCGCGAGACCATCCTCGAGCTTCAGTGACCCATTACCAATGGTAATGGGTCACTGAAGCTTTAATTAAGATCAGGTCTAGTATGAGAGGTACATAAATGGATAATTGCTGGTACGAGCAACGTGAACAAAGGCAACAAACTGGCAATAGGAGCTAGAGTGGAAAGCCTTTTAAACCTCCGCCCAGGAAACGGAGGTGAGGCAACTGCACGTGTGTGCATTATGTGGCTGATGACGTGGTGGCGGAGCTGTCTGGTGCTGAATCCACGGCCTGGCACTGTCCCAGTGCTTGATCGGCCGCGAATCGTGACAGACTATTGCTCTGAGCAAATTGTTTTTGCTGAGACTATTGTCTGGAATCCTTGTTCGCAGTAGCATTTTTACAGCCTATCAGGGTGTCTAAGTGCGAAGACTTTGAAGTCAAGCAAATAGAAAAAAATAAAAACAGTTGTAGCAACTGCGGGCGATTGGTTAAACACTGCTCCAATAGAGCGTAACAGTGAGGTTCCGGAAGTAAATTTCTCATTCATTTTCTCCATTGACTTTTCGGAAAATCCTCATAAAATGTTTTAAACTTGGAATCAAGCCAAACAGCTACGAGGTTGTGAATCAATGGTATACAGTATGCTCAGGTAGAAGCCACAAGTTCGTATGATATCAACCTTGTTTTAAGATAAACATGATTTATTCGCGATATCACAGATAACTACTACAGTACCCACAATCCTAAAGTGTGAAAGCGACGTCTCTGATTGGTGGAACTGGCTATCCTTGTAAACCATCCTAATCTCGCAAGCTTGCTTTAGCACTTCGGAGCCGTTAGGAGCTCGGAGAAGATCGGTGCTCTTTGTTACTATGGAAATGTTTCAAACCCTGCAAAGTCCTATCGGCTAGTGAGTATTGCTAGCGCTGAAAAGTATGATTGTTTATGTTAGAAGTATAAATTATATGAAAAGTATTGTATTATACAATTATAATGGCATAATATACACAATTAACTGGATTCACTATTACAATATGTTATGTACACAGTCTTGTACCTTTGCCTTGTTTTTATTAAATGTTTTTTGCTCCAAATCAAATTGTTTATGATCACGATCACTCTCATAGCTGGATGGCTTGGTTCCAGGCTTAAAACTCTTTAAATAGGGATTTTACAAAAAGTCAATGGATAAAATGAATGAATCCTTGCGGCACCACAGCCCCCAAAAAAGTGTCCGGTCACTGTTACACTTTATAGTTTCAAAATGAACCAGAGGTCTACACCCAGTTTGAGCCGACGACTGAATACTTCCCAATGGAGTGTGGCCAGACCTTATTCACAAAGTGAATTTGTGGTCTTGTTAAACATGGTAGGAGGTTTCCTCAATATGAAAAATGTTAAAACTTGGTATGTGATTCATTAATTAATACAGATATAAATTACAGAAATAATTCAATGTTTCAGGGTGGTGTACTGTCAGACAATTGAGTACTTGTGTTTGCATACTGTACCTTTAGGTGTTTTAGTATGGCCTGCCATCGATGGAGCCCCTGAACTGGGAGGCCTGAAGTGTGTGAATCCTATAAAGAGTAAGAATGTCATTAATGCTCGTCAACATTTCATATTTTGTAAAACATTCCTGTCGAGATAGAAATAAATTGACAAAGTAACTATAGGTCTTCAACATAAAAAGGGATTAATCGGAAAAAGGATAGTTATGTTGTCTATCCCAAAAAGGACAGATTAACTGAGTGAATCAGGTTTATTGATGGTAAATGGGTAGCTAGGAACTATATGCTAAGCCATGGTGTTCTGTCGATGCTGTTCTTTCGGTTGTTCTCCGTCTGTGTGCTATGCATTCCATGCATCCCTTATCATATTCAGGCACGTCATAGACATCCACGAAGGCCTGATGCCTGGACACACATTTTCAATACATAACACTTCAGATCTCATAACATAACTGGTTGGCCTAGGTTACTGTAAACCTTAAAATATGCCTCCAGGTACATCACCTGTTATAGATTTGGCACACCTTTACAAGTTGAACATCATGATACATTTTGAATGTGCATAATAGTTTATAATTTTGAGATTTGGCCTGCCCAGGGTCTCCACCTACAGTATATGTATATACTGCATACACAGAGATAATACATTGTTCAGGGTGGTGTACATCAACACTTGAGTACTGCTACTGTACCTTGAGGTGTTTTAGTTTGGCTGGCCCTGGATGGAGCCCCGGTTTTGGGAGGTGTGAAGCTTGCGAATCCTTGCCTCACAGACCCCTCTCCAAGGACAGTGTCTTGGGCGTCAATTAAGCTTGCAAAACTGTTTCCTATGGAAATAATTTCAGTGGAGCTAGACATTTACTTACAAAATCTCCGACAACAATAAATAGGTCTTCAAGATAAAAAGACATTGATCACAGACAGTGATCGATGTCTTTTAGATCTATATATATATATATATATATATATATATAATATTATTGTGATAGTACATTGAGTAGATGCAAAACAAATTAAAAATATGTATTTCACGTCATACTGTCAGGTCTGTGGTCCCTCTGATGTTTTTTGGTTTCCATTTTCTTGAATGAGTCTAAGGGAGGAAAGTGACCCTTTCAGTTTCAACTAATTTAATTTAAAGCAGTGCTTCCCAACCCTGGTCCTGGGGACCCCCTGCCCTGCATGTTTTAAATGTCTCTGTGATTCAATTGAACAGGTCATTAGAAGCCTGATACGACACATTTATTATTAGAAATCCAGGACCAGGATTGTGATACACTGAATAAAAGCAACTTCTGCAATAGGAATACAAGGAGGGTTAGGGTGGTTTAGGTAGAACATGTCCTACATGCTGTACTGTAAGCATCACTGAGCTCCTTCTTGCTCCTTAATACTTGTACTTATTTTATGTCACTTGGATACTTGTCTGGTGTTATAAGACACAACTGACTAAAAGTGATCTGCTTCAGGTCTGGAATAAATGGTTTTATGGAGAAATGGTTTCATACAAGTGCAATTTTCAGGGATGTGTACTTAAAGACAATTGAGTTCTTGCTGTCTGCGTACTTTGAGGTTTGTTTTTTTGGCCCATCCTGAATGGAGTTCCTTGACTGGAAGCCCAAAAGTTTGCGAATCCTTGCCTTACACGCATCTCCCCTAAAAAAAATGGATGTCATCAATGTTTGTCAAATGTTTTCTTTTTGTAAAACATTTCAGTGTAGTGAGATACGTACCAAATCCACGGTTATTATATCTCTGACTTAAAAAGGTGTTGAATGCAAATGGAGGCGTGCGATCACCTGTAAAAGACGCTAAGCAAAAATATAAAGTACAATAGGTCTTTCACACATTGCACATCTATGTTATCTTAAGTTTACCTGCAGGAATGCCAGGGTGTGTGAATGATGGAGTTGGTGGGTGACTTTCTGGATCATTTTTTTCAGTTGAAAGTTTGTTAGACTCTGACACAGCTCCTTCACCTGTTAAAAACACCCAGATTTATATTGCAACAGCGATATATCTGACCATGTAGTTTTTAATAATACCTTTTTGCAAAGGCGGTATAAATAAGTAGATTATAAAATAGTGACACTATTTATTAGCACATGACACATACATACCATATAACGTGCGCGCACACACAAGAGTTGTATTTTCTATAGAGAAACCAATAAGATCTTCTGGTAATAAAGTTATATTGACACACTCACCTGGTCTAAGTATTGCAAGTCTGGCCTCAACAGGGTGCCTGAAAAGGCTCTCCAGATGCTCCTTCAGGCCAGAAGTGAAGGCATGTGTCGCTAACATTGGCTTGGTGTCCAGGGTGATACGAGGAGTGTAGGGGTCAAAGATTACGACTGAGGGCAGGTTCACAGAAGCCTTTATTAAAATGAAAAAATAGAAAACATAATCTCCAGTCATCTCCAACTAAAGTAAAATGTATGTCTGATGCAACTTCAGTGAATGTGAACAATACATTAAGTACAATACAGAATAATCAGAGTTTTTTCCTGCATAGAGGAATTATTGGCGCATGCCAAAGAGGTTTTAGCGACCGCCAAAGGAAAATCGCCAGGGCCAAAATAATATCAACTGAAAATACAATGAAAACTCCCATCTGAAATATGCTCGTTGTTATTATAAAGCGCCCCGTGCACAATGACAATTGTTCAAAGAGAATGAATGCAAAAATTGGTTAATCGTTACCGTAAGTAGGCCTACTCAACCAACGCGCATTGAGAATTACGTTCCAGTTCAATTCGGTCTCGAAGCTGAAGTTCGAACCGCTTGGAACTCCGTTTGAACACACTTTCCCATGTTAGCTACCTTATCACTGTTAACTTTTACCACAAGAGTTTGTTTGCCAAACACTGTAAAATGCCTGCGGTTGATTAAAGCTTTAGAGGAGCATTGTCCTGCTATCTCGCCAGCCAAAGTTTATATGCGCAGTCGGGGTAAAGGCCTGTTTTTAGAAAAGTTTAAAAAATAGAAAAGTGAATCTACAGTATGCGGTCAGGTGTAGCCTATCATACATGATTTATTGGCTTACATCGTTTCATATGGATAACAATTAATCTAAATTGTAAGTTATGTTATTAAGAACATGTAATGTCCAATAGGCCTATATGCTATTTAATTCAAAATGGTGTTTGCTGAAAATTCTAATCTATTTCTAGTCTAGTTGTTCTGGCTTCCCAGAGCCATGTAAAGAGAGTTGTCATCTCCGTTCACTACAATGGACCGTTTTTTCACAGCAACGGAGCCTCAAAATTGTTCCCGGAAGTTAGCCTAAATACTAAGAGTACACTATAAATTGGTGCATTTATTAACTACTAATTACCAAAAAAAGATGTGAGACATACATACATACATACATACATACACACAAATTGCCCAACAAGCACTTCCTCAAACTGTTTTGCCATAATAGGTTTTGCCTCTCCATGAACATTTTTAACTTCAGTTGGCGTAACTCTGTTATTTCCATGGCTCTGGGCCAACTATAACTGGCCTGTACAGGAACACAACCAATACATGTTTGTCAGTAATATAAATATCTACCATGTTCTACTCTATCTTGTCATTTTGATTCAGAATGACCTTGATTAACATTTCTGTCAAATGAGAAAAAAAAAAATCAAATCTTCAGTTACATTTCATATCAATGAAGCAAGACCCCTGACCTGCAGGAAGGCTACGGTCTGAGACTGCTCCAGCAGGCTAGTGATAGAAGTCTTGTCATCGCTCATCTTCTCCACATTCAATGTGAACTTCTTCAAGAAGCCGTCGAGCTTCATCTGGGCGCTCTGCTGCTCACGGTCCACTGTGTTCAGGGCCTCGCGCTCCTCGCGGTCCAACATCTCTCTCATCTGCTGGTACTCGGCCTCATACACTCTCTTCCTCTGGCTTGCTGTGTCCTGAGAATACACATGTGGATGGCTTAGTACTTGTTATTGTACAGCATGGAAGATGCTTTGTAATAAACTAAGTGTACTGTATATTGATTGGTTATTGGTTGAGTGATATATGTGTGTGTATGTATGTATGTCATTTTGTGTCCTGCACTTTGAGGGTATTATTATAAATATGATAAACAATAAGGGTCTCCTCTGGGATACATATGTAAAGTTTGAGATAAGGAGACACCAGAGATATATAATACAATTTAAAAAATATATTCCACACTAGTTTTAGCACTCAACATCTGCCAGTCAAAAGCTGTTCTGCAGTGGACTTTATACAGATTGTCCTGTCTTTGGTTCAAGTTCAAGTCAACAGGCAGAGAGCATTGTGTTCTCTCTATATCAGCAATAATAAAGTAGTACATGTATGCATTTTTCTCATTTAAATACAATGATGTTGTTGTTGATTTTAATAGGGTCTTAGCATTTTGCTGAGAAAGAAATGTCAATCTGTTAAGCTCATGAAAATTACCTTCATCCTTTTCTGCAGATCCTGTACTTGAAAAATAACTGAGTTGGTTTTCTCGATCTTTCCATCCAGCAACAGCAACTTCTGTTTAAAGTCAGACTACAGAAAGAAAGTCAACAGGAAGTCAGTGAAATCATTTTAGTTGCCAACAGGTCACCAATCACACAAAAGGTGAGCGCACACACACACACACACACACACACACACACACACGCACAGACACACACACCTGTTTCACTGCCCTTTGCTCATCGGGGGTCGAGAATGTGCAGCCTTTGTGAACTTGTTGGAGGCAGAAGCTGCAGATAGAACGGCCATGTTGCACACAGAAGAACTCCATAACCTTCTGGTGGTCTTGACAGATGCGATCCTGCAGGTCGACGAGGGGCTCGCTGAGCTGATGCAGACGCAGGTTTGGGTTCTCCAGGTGAGGCCTGAAGTGCTCCTCGCAGAAAGATGCCATGCAGGTCAGACAGGTTTTAAATGCCTTGGACACCATGCAGGTATCACACAGAGGGAAGGACTCCGTCTTTACTTCAACCTCAGCGGTGGTTTCACATGGATCACTCATGTTTTTGGATTCCATCATCAAAGTTTCCACATACGCGTTTATGACTTTCTTCCATTCTTCTTTTGCTCCGAATTGGGTGAGACATTGAGGACACCTGTAATTCTCATCGCAGGCGGCGATGAGACAGTCTTGACAGAAGATGTGACCACATGGAATCGTTAGGGGACATTCCAACGGACAGAAACAGATCGTACATGTGAGCTCATCATCCCCCTCGTCCTCCTCGGCGTCGCCGGATTCCTCGCTGTCATCTTCCTCGTCGACGCTCTCCTCTTCGTTGTTTTCCTCATCTTCCTCTAAATGCGTAGTAGGAGGATCCTCATTTGTGTCTGAATCGGACATGGCGAATCTAAGGTAAAAAAATAAAAAATAAAAAACTCAGTAGAAAACGAAACTTAAGCCATTCTATCTGAGAAACATGCATTCATTATAAAGAAATGTCCTAAAAATGTGTATTGTGAGAAAATGTGGAGTAAACTGATTATGCATGATATCATGATAGGCCAACCTGCGCAGATAACTCACAGGAACGGAAATATTTTCTAACACGGTACGGTTCCATAGGCGCATTACTAATTTACTACAGCCAGTAGCATAAAGTTAGAAACACAAACAGTCAGGCATATTTAATTAAAATGTAGAACATGTAACAACAATCTATTCAACTATTACCAGTTTCTCCGAGTTGAACAAGCAGGTTTTCACTCGGTCTTATTTTCGGATGCGGAAGCTAAACGATACCCGGACGTTCTAAACTGTGAGGGACGCTAGGCTACATGTTGTGCTAGCTCAAACCTGAACAACTCGGCCGCACCTCCGGGCTATTTACTGGGAGAAGCGCGGATTGTTCATCCAATCAACTGCCAATTATTTTTTGGAAAGTACAGCCATTCACAAACAGTTTCAATGTACGGCTCCCCAGATGGACTTGTGACAACAATTCCTCTTGCATGTCAGGTTATTGGAGTGTACCTGTACGGTAGTAAAGTTCTGCAGTACAATATAATCTCAGCCTCCTCCGTCCATTAGCACTAGCACCACGTCACATAAGCAACTCTGTGCTTTAAAGGCTGGCTCTGCGAGACTATAGGGCTGCACCCGAATAGTAAAAAAAAAATTAGACACCAGAGTAAAATAATGATCTTCCAGGAAAAACGCAGATCTCAGATAAAGCAGACACATGTTCACTCTTGGAAATACCGCACTAGAGCACATCCTATGATTATTTGGGTCTTAAAATCTGCGCCTCTGGGACATTTGGTCTGGCAGTGAATGTACTAAAGCAGAAGGCTTGTAGAGCCTTTTATGCAATTAGAAGAAAATTCCATAAAATGAACCTACCAGTCAGAATCTGGACTAAAATATTTGATAGTATAATCGCACCAATAGCCTATATGGAAGTGAAGTGTGGGGTCCACTTAGTCAGCATGACCACATTAGATGGGACAAGCATCCTATAGAAGCCCTGTATGCAGAATTCTACAGAATTATTGGAACATACAAAGAATAACACCCACCAATGCATGCAGGGCAGAATTAGGCCGTTATCCATTAATAATAAACATCAAGAAAATAACACTCAAATTCCCATAATACATTGCAGTTTGAAGCACTGCAAACCCAAGAACTGAACCTTAAAAACAGTCCTTTCAGTCAGCTTATCATGAGAGTTACTAACCAACTAACACCTAACACTGTGCCATCTCAGATCAGCACTGCTTCAAAATCACTAATTAGAGTAACCCAAATTGTTAAACTAACCAAAAAGGCCTATCTGGAACATTGGAACAATTAAACCAAAACACAAACCAAACTCCATTGCTAACAGTTATATACTATATATGGCCCTAAACAGAAATTATGAATTGGCTGAATATCTTTTTACTATAAAAGATATAAAGCAGAGACAGATCCTAACCAAGTACAGGCTCAGCGACCGCAGTCTAGCCATTGATAAAGGCAGATACAAAAAATCTTGGTTACCAATAGAATCCAGAATATGTGGTCACTGCACAACAGGTGAGGTAGAGACAGAGATGCACTTTTTCCTCAAATGTGACAAATACGCCTCCATAAGAGAGATGTACTTTCAAAAATTCGTTAACATAATACTACATTTTTAAAATTGGAGGACATCTAAATGAAAAATATTTGTTGTAGAGGGACCTACAACTAATATTTAGGTTAATTTTGTACATATTTGTCATATCCTGAGAGACAATGAATAACCCACACACTGACAGAGAAAGAAAGAGTATGGATGGTATGAGAAAGAGAGAGAGAAAGATGGTGAGTGAGAACGTAAGGAGAGATGGTGAGAGACAAGGAATTAGATGATGTCTGCTGTAACCTGCCCGATACATCCCATTATTGTTACGATAAGTTTATATTTAATTTACAGTATGCTATTTTTATTTTATTTTTAATGTGTGTATTATATATATTTTTTTCTTTTCTATTTTTTCTTTTTTGTGGTTAATTATTATTATAATATTATTGTTGTTATTACCCATATTACTATTACTATAATTATTGCTGTGACTGTGTCCTTTAAATTATATTAACTGTTGCTCCTATTGTCATTACCACTGGTGTTATTACTGTGGGACTTTTGTCCTATTGTTTGTATATTGTTCTAATTGAGGGCTACGTGCACTCTAGATTTGGCAATACTGTTGTAATAGCTGTCATGCTAATAAAGCTAAAATATAATTGAACTGAGTAGACAACATTGAATTGATTGATGGTTTAAGGTTTAAGGTAGAAGACTCTCCAGAAGAGTAATTGCGACCCTTGCAGGCTGCCGATGGTATCGCGCCAATGTAAATCAGCTGAGCGCAAGGGATTATGGGAAATTCGGAGTTACGTGTTTAAATCAGAACTTTATGAATACAACCCTTTGACTCCAAATGTAGATTAGTACATATATGAACAACATATTTTGATACGTTCACTCACAATGGCTTTTTCCTTGACAAATATACTCATCAGATGATATATTTTAGTCTTATAGTGTAAAAGTGGTTTAGATGCATAATTCCAATAAAGTATAAAATTATATCAATAATATTATGTCAAGCAAAAATGTAACAAATATATATTTATGAAGATTTTGAGCTTCATTTACTAAAGAGCAGTGTCATCTACATGGGATATTTAATTAGCATTAGTAGCCTATTTGGTGTCGGACACATGTGACCGACACCAAAGGCTGCAATGAATGTTACTACTGTAAATCAAGTCTGCACAAATGTCAAGTATTGACGATAAATGCACATGTCAAGTACTCACAAATTCTTAAAACACAGGTATTTTATTTAAACAGAAATGTTTGTTATGTTAATACAAGTGTATTTAAAGTTTAAATGAACAAAATTATATAAAATAAGAAAGCGATACATATTCCGTGATTCCGGATTAGACAGTTACTGTGATGATATACAGTAGAAATTACATATCACACTTCAATTTGGGTTCAGTCGCTGTTGATGTGTGTCCGTGCAGAATGCAGCACGTTGTTTTGGTTGCTAGTGTGGGTCTCGTTGAGCTGGTGAAAATTTGTGAACAGGTCTGCAACCTGCTTCTCCTGTAAGTAAACAGAAAGACACTAAATTAATAAAAAATAACCTAAACTGCATAAATGCCATACATATAACATATCCTCTCTCTAAAGTTTCACATTTGCAAATTACTCATTTATATTGATTAAAAAAATACAAAAATAAATGAAACCAGAAAGTTACCAATATGTTCACTCGCTCAGCTGCCGCCATGGCAACATTCAGCTTCCTCTCATCCTCCTCTCGTTCTTCTTCAATCACTCCCAGCCTATGTGAGACGGGAATAGGGAGAGTGTTTCACCATTCCACTCCTCGTTGTGTTATGTGACATAGACTACCTGGGTAGTTGCCCTGTGTCTTGATCTCTCACCTGAAGGTTGCGCTGGCCAGCTGCTCCTCTTTCACAGACAGCAGATTCCGCAGCTCATCAACCTCAGCCTGCAGCATCACGTTCTGATCTTGGCTCTGGATTATAAAGTCCTCCAGCCGCTTTGCCATCTCCAGTTCACGCTCCGTCACCTGCTCCACCCCTAGCCGAAGCTCAGACAGCTCTTGTGCATGCTGGTGTGTGTGGAAGGAACGCCAGATCATATGGTATGTAGGTTAGTCACTAAATAACACCCCAGCACTGGTCAATAAAATGTGTAGTAGGTCATTAGTTAGTCACTAAATAACACCCCAGCACTGGTCATTAAAATGTGTAGTAGGTCATTATATAAAAGGGACTTCTTCAAATCTAGACCACTCTGACATGGACCTGGCTGACACCCTCCCATGGACATGTACTAATG
>JAODUK010000529.1:0-13618 GCA_027564635.1 Typhlichthys eigenmanni | reverse complement strand
ATTCTGACCGATGACCTGTGGTGATTCAACATATCCCAAACCATCGCTGACGTCCTCTTGAACATATAGTTATTACATACTGTATCGGTATTTTCTATAAAGTGGGCTAACAATTAAAGTGTAACTCCACCCCAGCGAGGAACCTGACTCCACCCACTACAACTTTGAAAAATGACTCAATGAGCTGAGTGAGGGGAGGGGCTGAGAGAGGGACCCCCATTAACATAAACGTTTTGAGCGTACTAAGTGCGCCAATGAAAACCAGCCAGGTCCTGGAGTGATTTTTTACGGATATGACGTGTAGTTCTGTTTTCAGCCGGGAGTTTAATATTCATGTATGAATTATGTTGTTAACAGTCAATATTAACACCAGCATTGATATGTCTCATCATAGATCAATCCTATTACTTTGTTTACAGCTTAAAAGACCAATTTTAGGGTGTACTTTTACATTCACAGCCTGGTACATGTTCACCATTAGCCTGGTTTTTGAACACGTTGTACCAACACTTGTTTAGTTGTGTTTACAGCAGGAGTGTGGTGCTTTTCAGGCTATAATCCTGTGAGTGTAATCTGTGTGTCTGTAGGGTGTTAGGCCTGACCAGTTTTACCCTTTGGCTAATACAATCCTATGGCTATAAAATATCTCACAAAAACAATTACTCAGTGGTGGAAAATACAGCTGCAGCCACCATATGTTTGCTGACATTACTGTTTGCTTATTGTGCAGGCTGTGAGCATCTGTCTGTAATGGATCCATGGATAAGGATGTGATAACCAGTTTAGGGTCTAAAGAAGGCCTTGTGCAATTTTGAAAAGAGCCTGGAATTCAAAATGTCTGGCTGTATAATCAGACATGATCGTCATTATGAAAATGCACATCTGAAAGAATTATTCCACTATGGGGTAATTCACATTCTGATGTCCTGATATGGAGGAGAGGTTTATGCTGTATACCTGTGTAGGAAATATTAATTCACTCCCTTTGTTAAGTCCCTTATTAGACTGAAGTAGCCTATGTAGATGAGATCACAGTTTTCAGAGGAATGCAAACTGGTCTGATTGCCTTGTTAAGTTAGATGGAAGCAAAAGGGCAACAAATACTACAGTACTAACTGTATTACTAATGACGATAATACTGCGATGAGAACAAGTGAGTACATAACGTGTTGTACAGTATGAGGTAAGTCTTCCACAGCAGGACACTGTAGACCAAGAAGTTTTATGATGTGATAGCAGTTTGATGTGCTTTAAACTATGTAGTGTAGTTGTGTGTGTGTGTGTATGTGTGTGTGTGTGTGTGTGTGCGTGCGGGGGTGGGGTGGGCATTTACATCAGTAAAACAATGGAAGAAACATGCTAGCCTTTCTTAACAACGACCACCCAACGCCTATGTGCACTTGGTCCATCTGTGAGGATGGGCGAGCGCCAGAACTAAACAAACTGTCAGAGCAGCAGAGAGCATTCCGACCTCCGTCAAAACAAACCTGACTTGAGCAACAAGGCTTCACTTAGCTAATGCTCCGCCTATGAGATGTTTCTCTTAAGTACAACGTTTCTGCTAAGTGAAAAAAAGCACACTTGACGGCATGCTATCACTTTCATGATTACAGGTTACAGCTACTCAACGTCCAGCCGTAAATCAGTAAATCTCCGAATTAAGAGTATTGCGAGTATTAAGAGTATTGTGTGTAAGATAATATGTTCTGACTGAGGAGGCAAGAGACAAAGAGGGCCCAGGTTTTTATAGTGCACTTGCTAACAGGAAACACCCACTATCCAGCCAGTCTCTCTGTTATGGTGACCTCCCTTGTGTTCCAAAACAATCCCTCTCTATCAGGCAGAACATTCACACAGAGTTTGTTTTTACCTCAGCACCAATGGCACTGTGTGCCGTCCTGCTGCAACCTACAAGGTATCCTATGTCCAACTCCAAGCCCAATCAAACCAGTACAGGAAACCTGGTTTACTATCTCTAGAAGCTCTCTTCTTTCCCATAAGAAGGAGATGGCCAACAGGAAATCATGGGCACTTCCTGCTCAGGCATGCTGGAAAGGTATTTCTGAGACTGAGCTAATCTCTCACATGGCATATCAGGCGTAAAGAACTAAACGTTTTATGGGTACACCTGTATTCACATCCAGTCTGTGGATTGCAGATTGGCAAGGAATGGAGGTCAGCATTAAATTATCTGATCATCTGTGAGCATAATATAGTGATATGTCCCATCCCTTTATTTTAAAGACAGAGTTGGGCAGATACAGTGTGGAAAATACACAGCCTTTGCTGACACAATGAGGCAGCTAGGTTTGTACAAGACATGAATGACTGCTCCTAAGTCAGTTGTAAACCTCTTGTCAAAGAAAAGGTCTGTTGCATTTACTCAGTACTGTAACATAATCTAGATGTTAACTGCTTTTGTGACCAATACTTGAATATGTGACTTTATTTATGGTCATACTCAACATTATTTAAAACTTCATAAAATAATGTTTTGGCATCTGTCCCTAACCATAAGAACCTTGAGTGTCAAATATGGTTTAGATTATAACCACAACTACCATGAACTATTCCCAAATGCAAGCAGACATTTTTATTAAATAGGCTAGCTAGTAGTGTGTGTGAGTTAAAATGTCTCACTATTCCTGTTCTACCAACAATACTGTGGGGAGATTTAGATTTCATTCAGATAGGTAGATTGATAGATACAAATGAAAATTGATAGATAAAGGTTTTCGGTTGCAGTCATGTCAACAAACAGCTGAAACTTGCATGACAAACTGTAAAACAACTCAGCTCAATACAAAAAATAAAACCAAATACAAAACTACACTTATTCTGACCATTTTCATGGAAACAATTAGGCAGGCTAAAAACTATTCTAGGCATATTTAGAATACTGTACAGTATTATATAACATCACGTTAAAGTTATTAATTGCGTGACTGCAGTATTGACTTCACTGATCAACATTTTACTGTATATGTCTGTGAACTCTGACCTGGTGGAAGGTTTTGTGTATCCATATGCTTCAAAAAATTGCATTTGGCTAGCAACACAACATAGAAATGATGAATTCGGTCCTAATGGTTGCACTGGTTACAATAGCAACCTCATTCATTATTGACCTAGCCAGAGACCTCATTTGCTCTCCCAGATCTACCCCCCTGTATTTGTGTAGAGTAGTTCTATACAAATATCATTTAATATTACACTCAGACAGCTAACACAACATTTAAACTACAGTAGACTAGCATATCAGTACAGTAGTATGTCCAAGGTTAAGAGAGAGAAAGCGAGAGAGAGACACACACACACACACAGAGAGAGACAGACATATAAAGAGAGCAACACGAGAGTGAGAGAGACCTGATCATGTGATCATCTGTTGGTCGCTGAATTAATACACCCTACCATTATTAGGATGCCACAGATAGAGAAACCATCATATTCATTTCATTATAAACACAGTTTAATTTGGCATTGCACAGTCAGGCCTCTAAAGGCAGAATTTACGAGAATGTCATAATCGTACATCACACACTACATTAAATAAAGTTATTTGGTAAAGGTTCTTGAGTTGTTGACACTCAACTAAACACACATTTAATGGGACTGGGACCTACTGTAACTGAAATGAAAACTTAAAGGTAAACTCCTCAGTGGTTCCTCTCACCCCACACAGCCACATGCACATAGCGCACACTTGTGTTTCAAAACATAAATGGTGAGCAGGAAAGGAAATATGGCATTCTGGCGGCACTAAAACGCAAGAATATGAATTACAAAACAAAAGATGTTCTTTAAAGATTACGCTGTAATGCAAGTTACTGGTTAAAATCAATGTACATGAACTCAAGGTGCTCTCTGGCCTCATTATCCACCTCTGTTACACTATTTCTATATCCAGAGATTTTCTATAAAGCCTTGACTGAGATCCAACTCTTTGCCAGGATTGTCTTGGTAAGACTTACTATATGACAGGCCATGCATTTTACACATAGGCGTTCAGTGCTGTCCTACCTGAATCAATCCACCCGTAATGCCATTATTAGGATATCACGGACAGAGAAACCATCATATTGATTTCATTATAAACACAGTTTAACTTGGCATTGCATCACAGTCAGGCATCTTATGTAGCAAGAATTATATGACACAATCAATCAGAATTGACAAGAATGTACGCCTGCTAGCTGGCGCTGGTGTCGCCTACTCGCAATGTGATTGGTTAAATCAACAGTTTCGTTGCCATTTAGTTTAAGTTACAGCCGGTCGCACTGTTGATTCTGAAGGCCTCAAGGTAGATTTCTTTAACATGGCAACACATGATGGCTGAAATATGATTGGATGAAAGCTCTAACATAAACATACAGCACAGCTAAGAGAAAATATATGAAATGAAGAGAATATAGACTACTGACAATAATTGAATGCATAGTCATGAAAAAATATAATTTTAAAACGGTAATCACAAGTCAGTGTTTCTTATGTGTTTAGGCCAGCAAAGAAAACCTTGTCTGCCCTGATGGCACACCACTGCTGTAACCATAATGAAAACCATACCTCTCATATTGTTATTGTACAGAACTGTAATACAAATATAGTATTAGGATTAATATATAAAGATAGTAGATTAAGTATTTTACATGATATCACAGGAGATGGCATTGGTAATGGGAAGATGTCCAGTATGAGTGTTTTATTACAGTACAGTATATTGTGTCTAATAATTGAACAGTACCTTGTAGCAGTTTAAGTTTTAGTCTGTTTTAAGGGGTGAGGAGGACGCTAGGCCAGGTAATAGAGACTGCGTGGTTGTTTGCCATCCTTATTCTTATATGATAAACATCCAGTGCAAGCCGTCCATGCATTTGATATTGTGTTATACATGTGTTTCTCCACAACAGTAATAGCTGTACTGTAATACAGTTGTATTATTTAGTGTTTTATGTATTGTTTTATGTGGAGAAGCCATATTTTGCTAATGACACAACTCCCACATAAAGACATCTGGTTTACAATGCCCCGGGGACAGCACGCCACACTAGTGATAAGTCACCATTAGTTGCTGCTAGGACTATTGACTGCAATTACACAACTGCCTCCAGTTGCTTTATATACTTCACCCAACATTTCCATACAATTGCCATTGATTCAGCATGTCCCCCAGCCTGTGTCCTCGTGTGAACATATTAGCACACCAAAAAACAGAGCAGACAAGCAAGGACAATCTCGAATGAGGTCAGACGATTGACATTTGTAACTCAATAACCATTTCCATTCTAATCCAATAAATTGCAAGGTGGAACACCGATTCCTACACTGTGTCAAGGCACATCACAGCCACCGGCAGCACACATGCACAGTCATTACAGCGCTAACATTATGGGATGTCTTAGCGGTGTCCTTCATCCACTCGCCATCCTTCTGCTGACCACTCCAACAATAAACAGAAGCTCTGGTGATTTTACGCCTTCACATAAAACGTACAAATTGTGGAGTGGAAAGAGCAGCGCTGCACACTCAAACTCTAAACATTGGCCTTTAAATCCCTGTGAGGCCTATAATCCATCACATTTGTTGTAAACTGGTAAGAAACTATAAGAGGAGCTTCTCTGATAATAGTGTGAATATGGCCATATGTTCGGCAAGCTCTCCATGACACAATGCAGAATGAAACACAATCATGTACAATGGTGGGGTGGCTGGTGGGGGGGCACAATCTTTCCTTTATGTCTCTGAAACAGATCCTCTATTACTCCTGGGGTATTTACATGTTTCATGGGGGAATTAATTACGGGCAGCCTTCACATTCTTGTCCCACTGAGAATCTCCGGCAGCACTTGGACACAACATCACACTTCTACACGGTTGTGGCAGCTGACCATATGTTTGTTCCTCCATGGACCATAAACAGGCTGAAAACATTACAGATGTAATACACAAATCCACATAAAAGAGGGTTCCCAGTGATTAACACATTGGCTTCTCAACACATATATTTCCATCCATTTCTGTTCTCCCTTCTCTGAAAACACCACAGCGAGAGAATGAATTAATAATGCGAAGGTGTGGTTGCATGTCTGAGATCTTGACTCAGGATTCCATTTCTCTGACAGAGAGCCTGGATGGTGTCTGTTTCGGTTACTTAGCAACTTCTCGAGGAAAGTTGGAACAATCACCATGACCCAAACACACACCAAGTGGACTCCTTTATCCACAAGCCAGTTGTAAAACTGATACAGTGGGGTTCCAGGGGGGGCTTTGCTCGGTGACCAAATGTTCCAAATTCATCATTACGTCAGTGACATTAGAACCTGCCTGGTAAATCAACCATGAAATTGAAACCAAATGCTTCCCCCTGTGAAGAAGCACATCTCAGTGCATCTCTGAAAACCGACTCCTTAATGAGTATTATAAAATACCTATAATGAGGCACAGATTCATAACAGGTCATAACAAAACAAAAAAAGCACATCACTAAATTGTGTAACCTATCTACAGTACTTTACACGAATCGGTACCGATGCAGTAGCCTACATAACAATAATACAGTGAAGTTAATATCTGTGCAGTTGTTAACGGGTAATAGAAGAAACTGCAAGTTTACAGTTGTCCCAGAAATGTGCCCACCCACTCGTCGTCATACATTAACTATCTAAATGATGGTCTTGCTTATCTAGAGTCAGTAACCCCTTGTGTTGTGCAAACGCATGGATGGAGACAGTGCATGCGTAATGCACGTTGCACCTTACAGCGCAGTGTATGTCGACACAAAGAAGACTGGCAAATGTTTGGAAAGGGGTTTAAATGTGTACTTACTACAAGCACTGACGTCCTGACAACCTCGGAGACACTTTGCCTCAATTCAGCAGCTGTCCCAGGTTTGCCCAGACCACGGGTAAATTTCCTGGTCTCTGGATGCGTTGGATTAGACATTGTAGCACACACTCCCTGCGAATTGTCATCAATGATCGTAGACTCGACAAATTATAAAATAAAAGTAAAATATAACTTATCAACCGGCTTATCCGCTGCTCCGGTCCCAATGGTACCGCAACATGAGTTTGAAGTTTGCTCATGTAAAGGTTATTTCAGGATGACTTCTAACTAGCGCTATCATAATTCTGACAATGTCAAGTAAATAAGGTATTAATCCGTAGAGGCCACTTTTCGTAAAGAATATTATTGTTATCATAATAATCTATCCTCGTGTGTATTGTCACTCATTATTCAGGTCTCTAGTTTCATCATGCCAGCGAGCGACAGGACAGGAGGAGGGCGTAATATTTTTCTCTTAACGTCAACTCCGCCCCTCGCCGACCAAGCCCCGCCCCCATTTACTCGGTGAGTGGACTTTGGACCCATGCTTTGGACTGGAGAATTTTCGATTAGGCTATATTTATTAATAGGCTAAGCGGGGCGTCTAACGTGTAATTGTTATATTACGCTAAGCAGCAAGCATATTATAGGCTATTTGTATTACAGTATTTTGGTTAAATAGCCATCGCAGTGTGTGGTCAATACAGAATTCCAATATCAAATAAAAACGTATGCAAATTGTATGGACATAACAATTAAGTAGACTATTAAAACGTATTTAGTGACAACTCAAATTCTCCATTTAATTAACGGTTTTCTTATATAGTTCTATGGTTATATTGCCACCTGCGGGTCAAAGTGTAGATCTACCTCTGGCAGCCATATCTGTGTCGGAAATCCAGGAAAGTAGTCCTAAAACATAACTGTTTTAAGATTAATATAATCCATACATAAAATATATAACACAAATAATTTAAAAATATTGACTACAAGCTAAGCAACAAAATTAAGTGATTAGTCATCAAAAACTTTTGTGACCATCTTTACTGTTGCAACATATCTCGAGAAATTGATGCCATCTGCAGGTCACAAACTACAGTAGCCTACATGTATGCTGTGTTTGATACTCTGTACTGTATGGTGTTAGCCTATTGTTCTCAAATGCTTAACTACATTTGAAAGTCACTCTGTAACCAGGCCATTACCATAGCAAATTTTCAGTGTACAATAACCACACAAAAAGTAAGTTAAAATGAGATTTCTTTTATTGCTTTCATTTCCAAAGAGCTCTCTTGAAAATACAACAATTCAGTGCAGAACTGACGTTTTCCATCTCAAATGCTACACTGCAAAGTCCTATCATATGCATATTTCCATTCATGTTAGAATAGATCCATAGAGGAGCTCTTTAAATTAGGGTGGCAGCTTAGTCCAGTGAGGGCAATGGCATTTGGAACTGAAAGTTTATATTTGTTTCACATAATCTTTAAATCTTTCCAATAGTTTCCTTCATAATACACCGATTATGAACATATCTCACATTTCTCATACAACTGAGGGTAGTTATTAACCTCAGTCTATAAAAAAAAAATGTACAAGAACAATGAGCAAACCTGAACATTCACTTTAATTGAAATGGCATTGGTTGTGATAGTAGCAACCCTGAATGGTATGTAAAAGTTACGTGAATAACAAAATAGACTGATTAATACATTTTGCATTACAATTTTAACAGTGTTAAAGTAATGAGTATGGACTTTTTACATGGACTTTAAAATACCAAAGTCAGTGATACTTGTTATTCCCAATATGTAACAAAATAGATTTAGAAAGTCACAGACATTGATAAAAGTCAGGTTGGCACTGAAGTTCATAGACATTTCAAAGCAGTCATCCTCTCATAGAATGACGAAGCAGAGATGTTGTGATAGTTTAACCATCTACGAAATAACACAAAACCTATAACAACATGTGTGTTGTCAAAACAACCAATGGCAAAATGTAAAACTGGAAAGACAGAAGGTGGTTCAGACCATTAGAAAACAGTATAAAATGACATCTTAAAAAAGAGGTTTCAGAGTTGCGTAAAAATGCAGAAAAAAATGCATTCTCTGATGCAGTCTAAACCAGCGGACATGTCACCATTAAAGCATTAAAAGCACCAAATGTGCATGGACACTGCTCAGTGTACAAAGACGTCCCAGATGTGTGTATAAAAGAAAACCAAGGGCCCAGAGGGACAGAGGTGTGTGGCTGGGATAGCTCAGAGGTCAGGGCTGGTAGAGAGGCCACCTGTGAGGTCTTGGGCACTGGAGACGAAGGGGAGCCTCCACAGTGTGATCCCTGGGACTGTATGCATTCAGGAGGGGGTCTCGGGACAGGCAGAGCCTGCTCAGTGTAGGTGGGACTCTTTCCGGTTCAGGATACGGGTGCGGCTGGAAGAGACGGTGGCACTGCGAATGACCTCCATCCACCTGTGGGCAGAGGGCAGGAATCAGTCCATCCACATCTTGGACAAAGCACCATGGCAACAGGAGACCAGTGGTTTTAGTGTGTGTCAGGACTCTCCAATGCATTTCTTTTCATTGGAAAGATAAATGAATATGAAATAATCTACATCTAAATACATTTTGAGTACCTGCCGTGGTCACCAACTATAAATGACTTATGTTTGGGGGTGTGGCTAAAGAACAAGTGAAAAACATAGTACAGTAGATACTTCTTACGAGTGCGTGAAGGAACGCAAAATGACATACCTTTCAAAAGTGTACTCGCTCTCAGATCGGAAATAGTAGACATGGGACTTGAAATGCAGTTTGAAGACGTAGTCCTTGTGGATGTTTTCAGACTCCGAGGGAATGGTGACGGCATATCCCAGCAGAGGAAGACTAGCCAGGGGATAATCATCCTGAATGAACACAGGCAACAGAGTCCATGTGACTTGCTGACATTCTGCGAGCTAAACTAAGCACTTTCCTGGTATTTAGGGATTTGTTAATACAAGTGTGTATTGTACTGTATATTGTCAAATGTATAGCTAACTATGCCCTGATTCAATTATTATGTAAGCATAGTGAATGTTGTCTGTTTAAAATAATAGCTGTATGATCTCTTCAGCTATTGATGAATATACTAAATGTAAGTAGGTTTGGTAGGAATTGCCGTTTGCGTGAATGAATAGAGTAACAGATTTATACGAGTCGTATTTAAGTATACTGTACATTCATTTATTTATTGACATGTATCGTGGATAATCTATTGTGAATTTCAATAGAGCCTTGTACAAAAATATCGAACGGTTTGTAAATGCTGAAATAAGCATTATTTTTGTAGTACAAGTTACTTCAACTTCAACTGTAAGCAAAAAGAACTTAAACGGCCATAACCTCAAAAGGTAGCAAGCCGATGTGACATTTTACATAGAGCTGTGAGGTTCTGAAGAAGGCAAACATTTGCCCGGGAGCAGGCAAAGCCCAAAAAGCTAACAAAAGGAGGCCCTGCACTGTTTACAGAGATAAAACAGTTTGATTTGATAAGGAAATAACATCCTCACCTGGTGTGTCTTGTAGAAGAATAAGCTGAAGTTGGTGAAGACCACCCAGAGCTTCTGCCAGCCATTGCTGTTCTTGAACTTCCTTAGCAAGTTGCCTGACAACTGATTCTACAGAAGGCAAGAAATGTTACTATAAATAAATATAGGAACTTCAAATAGATTTTCTGATTTGTCACAGGAAACACGCTAATGCTAAAATCAAACATCACAATGCAGTTATTGAGAATTATTAGAAATACGGGCAGTATCTACCATTGCCAAGCCTGGTACCGCTCATAAAGTATCTACAGCTATAAGTCTATATATTACTATAACTTTATTTTCAACAACCGGGAACCAAATGTCTCTCTTGCCTGAAGCTATGACATTCAATGTAAAATAAAAGCAATAATCAGCAACGATGCAGACCTCAATGGTGATACAGCCTATAGCCGTTGCCTCTGAAAGCACTTGTTAACTGTTAAGTGATGTAATTGTGCAGTGGGACCTTTCCTGCCTGCCTGGCTCCTTTACCTCTAGGCTCCTGCAGGATTCACTAAAGGAGAGGCTCTGAACACGGTACCAGCAGATAAGGGACAGGGGCACCTGGCCACTGGTGGGCCCCACCGGGGGGGCCGCACTGTTTGGACACGGGTCCTCTACCCCCGCACAGATGCAGGGTGGAAAAGAGAAGAGGCAGAATTGGGGAGGGGGGGGGGGAAGGGATCAAGAGACAAGAAGGGAGGGAGAGAGGGAGGAAGGGAGGAACAGAAACACAGAGACTGAGCAGGTGAAACACACAAGCATGCAGTGGGGGGGGGGGCTAAAACACAAGGGCCAATGGCAGGGCGTGTCCAAGGCACCGCTGTGGAGGAGCCCATTACCTATTATATTATATACGTTTTGCTATTGTTAGCTAAACCTGGATGCCTTCATATAGCTTGTGTGCACAGTGGGGTGTGTCACTAGTCTGGCTCTCTATATCCCATAACAGTATCACGATCTGTCGAGTGTGACGTGTCCATCACGTCTACATATTCCTCTCTCGCTCTACATGTCTATTTATAGACGGTCCACGCGCATGGAGGGCTCAAGAGCGAGGGAAGAAAAGGAGGGCAGAACGGCTTCGTGAACACACAGCTAGCTAACTAGTGTTAGCCAACTGTCACAAAAGAAAGGAACGGTACCCTCATAGGACAGGATGTCTTGTCTACAATTACCACGAAGATACAGAGCAGGTAGATGGTTCCTCTTTAACAGTAGTTAACAAATACCGGCTTTAGGAAATTGAGAGGCACATTCCAACTAAACAATGTCTTTCGTCTAAAGGAATATAAAGTCCTGAATGTTTTTTTTACTCAACAAAATTACAATATGGTCATGAAAGCTCTCAGACAAATATACCCCCCCTTCCCCCTCCCCCTATAAGCAAAACAGACAATTGCATCAACCATCACAGGAGGATACCATTTCCATAGAGAGAACTTGGCTACAGACAGCGATACACGGCACACACACTCGGACACGAGAGGAGAACAGGAGGAATGGGGGCAGACAGGGAGAAGCAGCTTCCAGGTTTGAGCTGGTACCTCCACGGCTACGCTAAAGTCCACCATGGACACACTGGTGTTCCTGTGCCAGCATACGTGCACCGTGGTGTTACCACGGTGAGGTGTGGGCTTTTCCAGGGAGGTGCGCGACGCCATCATGTCGTCCTCGGACTCCGGCTCCATCGAGGAGTCCTCTGGGAATTCTGGGAAAGTCAGGAGGCCGTTACTACTAGAAAATAGCTGGGGTGTCGTTGGGGAGAGAAAGGCTGTAGCACACACGGTGTGGTCAGTCACCCATAGCTACTGCAAGAGTCCATGTGTGCTGCTATAACATCACTGATATTTACTGTATACTGGCAGTGTGCACTTATTGGCTAGTGAAAGTACTGTGTCTTATACAGCACAACATAGTCATTCATGTGTGAGTGAACCGTGCACGTCTGCGTACAAACTAATGCTTTCCATTCGTATCCAAATAGAATACTATTCTATTAACGCTACCTAGCCTTTGCTGAAAGTAGTTTGCTGAATGTCATAACAACTGGAAGCTAAACACTATAGTATATGCTAGTAAATGTGAAAAGACCCTGCACAAAACCACTTTTCTCAACAATTCTTCAGGCAAATGCATTACGTCTTATTATACCCCTTTAAATGTTGCCTCTGAATGGACAAGTCCATGCCAAGTTTATCATTTGAGCTCACCTAGAGAACAACTCACATCACAACTATTGTACCTACTGCACTAGCAACTTTTTGCGTACATGCACATACTTACTGTTGTCGGTCGGGCTGCTGGTCAGCAGGTCAGACAAGATACCATTGCTGGTCTCTGCTGTGTCTATGGCCATTTTAATGTCCTCCATCCACTTCTCCATCTCTGACAGACAACTAAATAGATAACTGGGAATCAGCTTAGGCCTGTACAATTCATTACATTTTTTAATAAGTTTG
Organism: Typhlichthys eigenmanni; assembly: GCA_027564635.1. NCBI lineage: Eukaryota > Metazoa > Chordata > Actinopteri > Percopsiformes > Amblyopsidae > Typhlichthys > Typhlichthys eigenmanni. Next base: position 757 of record JAODUK010000529.1, on the reverse strand, counting down.
TTTACAAATAATTATAAACAAACTTCAGAAGTGGTCAGAAGCCATATTCTAAACAATAGACCGTTTTTATGTTTAATAAATGTATACTGTTTAAGAACAGAAAGACAGTCAAATAGGAGAACGACTGCTCTCTGTGTTTTCTCACGCGCCACATATATACACTGCATGGTTCTCTTTTTACACCACCCCCATTTTACTCTACAGTGGAAAAGACGAGCATGCCAACCTAATGACTCTAGACCTTGAGGAACCTACAGCAGCGGGGGTATCTCTGGTGGAGCTCTACTGCCCTTTTACCACTGCTCTCACTGTACCTTGCTGCTACGACCACCGACTGCCTCTGTCCCACCAGGGTGAAGGCGTGAGGGACGCCCCACTCGTCCTCGCTCTCTCTGATCTGGACCAACACACAAGACACACGGGCCAGAATAAACAGTGAGCGGGCGGGGGGGCGTTATGGGGGGCTAGAACCCCATTAGTGCGGTGTGCGTGTGCGGAGGGACGTGTGCTGACAGATTAAACTAGAGCAGCGGTCACGCCATTCGGTGGCACTTGAAGGGAGATAAAGTGGTGCTGACGGAGGCCGGGGTAACGAGTGGGTGTGTGTGTGTGTGTGTGGAGAGAAGTTCTTACTGTCATGCCATAGAGAGGCAGCTGCCCGTGAACCTTGAACTGATTGGTTGCAGTCATCCCTCTGCTCGTGTACAAAATGACATCGTTGAACTGGGGGGAGGGGGGGGGGGGGGGGGGGGGGGGG
>JAODUK010000528.1:0-13618 GCA_027564635.1 Typhlichthys eigenmanni | reverse complement strand
GCACAATGGAAAAGCAAAAAAGGCGAGGCGAGTTGAGTTGAGTTGAGCTGGTACTATGCAATGGAAAAGCTCCTAAAACGAGTAGAGGCGAGGCGAGCTGGTACCAGCAATGGAAAAGCGCCATAATGTGAACAGGGTTCCTAGACTATAATCTCATCTAAATTACCCGAGTTAAGAGCGATAGTCGGTCTGTTCCAGGCCACCCGATATGCACCTGATCAGTGTAAAGATCAGCAGAAGGTCAAACTGCCGTGCTTGCAGCATTCAGAGTAAGTGACGGGAGAAATGGCAAGCTCTGTGGGTAATGTAGGGTGGGAGGGCAGGCATGCAGGCACGCCACGCTGTACGTACCGCCCTGACGAAGGCGGTGAGGTGGCCATCCAGCAGTCTTTCGGCCTGCCTGTCGGCCTGCAGGAGTACACGGGGCACCCGGATGCGATACAGGCCGTCCAGCGCAGCCACCTCCTGTGGTGGTGGTGGTGGTGGGAGGGAGGGAGGGACGACAATGAGAACAGCTGAGCCTTTGTTGGGGTCAGACCAATAGCTCTTTAGAAAACGTTTCACAAGTGTACTTGCCATTGCCAGTCCTATAATCCTATGGAGGCACATCCAACAATCCATAATGTACCAGACATTCATTCAGCCTCAATGGAGCAACAGTCGTGGGTTACTTGTGATGGTGCAAATTGTTATGTGAGCCAAATATTGAAAATACTAAAGTAGCATTAGCAATGGCTTTACAATTTGAGTTTGCTTGTTTAATGTGCATGTTGGAGCATGTGGTAATTAAGTACCGGTACTTGTACATAATCTGATTCTTGCTTGTGGATAGACACATCTGCTTTGGACTACAGGAACTGTCAATACAAGCTGACTCGGCCTCTGTATACCATATGACCTCACCTTGAGTTTGGTCCTGTGTTCCTCTGACAGCGTGTTTTGGGACAGGGATACGCTGGGCTCCCTTCCAGGTTTCAAGGTAAGTGTTCCACGAGTCCGAAACTTGGCAACATCATCTTAGAAACAAGAAAATATATTTTCACTGACTGACTTCTGTAAACAAGCAAGTCATGTCACATCAGTCATTTAGTTATAACTGGTCTTAACTATTATAATAATAATAATAATAATACTACTACTACTACTACTACTACTACTACTACTACTACCACCACCACCACCACCACCACCACCACCACCACAACAATAAGCATGGGTAACCCAAACAAATATTCTATCCCTACCGGTACTTGTATAACTGTACAGTACCGTATTCAATATAAATAAAAGTCAACGCATTAGCTTAGCATCTTCTTTGACAACAACCTGACACTTCCTTACCGACTTCAAATGAGTGTTCAAGAGGTACAGAGAATCCACTAAACTCCATGTCCATCCCATCTCCAATCTGTGATTAAAAACGACAAAACAGTCCTACTGGTAAATACATTAGAATATGTGTACCGTAGATAGCATTGGCGCTACCGTAATGCTATGCATTGTGCTAAAACACATTAGCGTCAAGTGCCACTCAGATGTCAAGGTAAAATAAGTAGCCATAAATACGTACCCTTCTTCCGTTATTGGAAAGAACTAAATTCATACATGATACAAACAGAATAAATAATGAAAAGTGCAATAGATATGCCATTTTCACAGTGGGACCAACAGAGCCTTAAACCGGAAGACCATTGGTAGTTCACTTCCGTGTTTTGATCTTCACAATAAAATCTTTTTCAATCGTCTGTTTTCAATGCAGCAAATGCTTTGAAACAATATCACTTATTAAAAAGATTTAAATCCATCTACAACTTGATTGTAATAATGAAATATTATGACAGAATACTTCAAATGCAAATGAAAAATGTATTCATACAAATTTCTATTTTGCAATATTTAGATACATAGCCTATATAGGTGTAATACTATTGTAAGGTGGCCTACTATAAAATCGTATAGGATAGGATAAACTGTATTCATCATTTTATTATTTTGGCTTTTGCTGCCTATAGGAATTGCAATATGTAGTAACTATGTCTTGTTCTCATTCTGACCAACCAAGGCCAAAGACAAGGGCCTCAAGCAACTTGCCTGGTGTGCCCAGTCACTCTGGTCCTGTTTAAGGCCGTGTGAAGGCCTCTGCATACTACCAAATGCGTGGTCTCGTGCAATGCATTTGGGCAGAATGGTTTTCATGACACCCAGTTTGCTAAACCCAGCAAATGTGCACCTTAATCGTGCTTAATGTTACCATATGCAGAGTGAATATAAATTAAAAATCTGTGCCGGCTTTCAGAGGCATTTTACATTCTAATATATTACCGTGTATCTGAAATTAGAGGTATTAAGGATAAATATTTGTATGCTTAATATCGCAATGCTTACAGTAATATGTTTTTTTTTCATATTTAGCATGACTGATCTGTCATCAATATTGTATTAGCTCTTGATCAGAAAACACAGCTCTTAATCAACAGAAAATGATAAAATTACGGTTCTGTGGAAAAATGGATACCGCCTCACCTTCAGGTGATAAGATGGAGATTACAAAAACATTTATTTGTGCATTTGCAAAGGATATGGTTTTGGAGGATTGGAGGCCCTTAAGAGTATAGCAGAATGTATCAAATAAAATATAGTTATGCACAAAATATGGTGTGTCTTTGGATAATTTATATGGAAATTCGTTAAATAAATTATAAGATCTGCTGTATGCAATTTAAATTTAACCTCTGCCGTCTTTTCTCTGATATTGGGAGATGAACTAAAATACAAACTAAGCTCAGCTATAGACACAATGTCTAGTAAGATATACTTTATATACAATACATCTTGTAAGTACAACTAATAGATTCAAGTAAGAAATCAGATGCTCTAGTGTCAGCGTTTCTCTTCACCAATGGCATTGTGGACAGATAGCTTTTTGTCCTCAGTAAATGAGTGGAGAAGTTTAGGGTTTGTTGCAGACGTCCATGTTTTCCAGAGCAGATGCACTGTCTGGGACACATTTCGATTGGAAGTCAAAACCTGCTCGGGAATATCGACTTCCGACCTGCAATGGATTGCAGCATAAGATTCCGGGACTTTGATGTACTTATCCTATACATATTTTTGTCTTTAGGCCACCCCTTTCAGATGTCTTTCTTTGTTATGATAAGAAAATGTAGTACTTATATTTACCTCAGCCTGGCTGTAAACTATTATTTATTTGAATAATTATCTATTCCCTGTTGAAACATAAAATTTTCTTAAGGCATAGGGCCTACCCTGTAGAGCTGGTAGAGGTCTACCAAGCAACATTTCCTGTATTTTCCATAGTAGATATATTCATTTATGCTACAGTTATTGACAGGAAAATGTTAATTTAGAGGTTTAAGATTAGGTAAGTACAATATAGGCTCTAAAAATTGTTGTTAACAGTTAAGGATAGAGCCTACAGTGTAGGCCTATGTAGACGTGTGTTTTAAAGCAACTAGAGTTTGTGAGATAGCCTGGTGTAACCAGACCCAATATCACTTTGCGAATAAGGTCTGGCCTCATTGCCTTATCTACCTAAACATGCTTGGCTTGACTTCAATGTCATCTCACTAACCCACCCTGATTGGTCCAGTGGCTGTGATAGTATTTAGTGAACCGGACGGAACTAGGTTTTCAGACTATGATTTCAGCGACAAAAATTGATCTGAGACCAATAGTCGGGAAGAGCAAAGGCTATTTATCAATCATACAAATTGCGATCTATTACTTTAATGATATGGAATAATGAGAATGTACACCAATGTACAAAATAATTTGCATTGTTGTTAAATTGCAGTAGCCAAGGATGATGGGACTTACATCTGAAATTGAATATAATTTTGATCTAACTTGTAGGCCTATAGTTGTGTGGAGTTCGGTTATATTGGCCAAAATAACTGAAGTAACCATGTTGTTTTACCACTACAGTGATCTCAATGACAATTCCATATTCATTCAACTCCTGGTTAAACTGCTTTGAGCAATGCTATCATTTAAATGTACCGTTTAAGTATGCATAGTGGTAGTCATTCACATTGAAACACTATTTCCATGTATCTAGGACTGTTCTTATAACTTCCAGATACCGGCGGGGGAATGTCTAGGATATTTTTACTGTGGTGGCAAAGAGATTTGTAGTGGTGGCCACAGAAGAATGTGTGTGTAGCATGAAAAAATACATGGTTATGGGCACTATACTGTAGGTAACAGAAATAGGCTAAAAAATAAATGCTACATGCTTGTATATACCTGAATTGTGCAATCTATTTCTGGACTTCTTCAATTAAAACATTCTAAACATCCACCTCCATCCACAATCACCTCCACCCCTGCTGCTCCCTTGTCCTGGATGAACACATCATTGGGCTCAACCTCTACCTCCTGCCTCTCTGATGTAATTCCAGCCACTGAAAAGTACATTACGGAACTTGCACTGAAATCCAAATAATCTCCCTGCCAACTTGATTCCATGCCTACTAGCCTCATCAAAACATTCCTTCCATCTCTCAAATGCTCACTGAAACTATTAACTCCTCTCTCACCACTGGCTTTGTACCCACTTCCATGAAAATCACAGTTGTGACTTCCACACTGATAAAAAATGAATGCTGACCCCAATGACATGAACAATTTGAGCCCAATCTCCAACCTTCCCTTCCTCTCTAAAACACTAGAGAGGGTGGTGGCCTCTCAACTCCTAAATCACCTAAACTCCAATAACCTACTTGAACCATTTCAGTCTGGATTCCGTCCCAAACACAGCACTGAAACAGCTATAGTAAAAATCACCAATGACCTCCTCCGTGCAGCTGACTCTGGCTGTCTATCCATTCTCATTCTTCTTTGACACCATCTCCCACACACTCCTTCTACAACGAATGGTATTGGTATTGCAGGAGTTGCCCTATCCTGGTTCTTCTCCTTTCTCACTGGCCACCAACAATTAGTTTAACTGAAATCCCACAAATCAAGATGTGAGGCAGTCTCACTGGGTGTCCCTCAAGGCTCGGCGCTGGGTCCTCTGCTGTTCATCATATACCTCCTACCCTTGGACACGATCATGAGACACTACAATGTTGACCTCCACTGCTATACTGACGACACCCAGCTCTACCAAACCCACATCAACACCCCCCCCCCATCTCCCTCAGTATTGGCGTCACATGTGATAACTCCCTATCATTCGAATCACACATCAAAACCAGCTAGACTCAGTCCTTCACTTTCCTACTCAAGCACCGAAACTCTCATCCACGCCTTTGTCACTTCCCATCTGGATTACTGCAACTCTCTTCTCTCTGGCATCCCAACCAAATTTATGAATTGCCTCCAACTAGTTCAGAACTCTGCTGCTATCCTCACAAACACAAGGTCAACAGATCACATCACTCCAATTCGGATTCAACTTCATTGGCTTCCTGTACAATTCTGTATCAAATTCAAACCTCTCCTCACGTACAAGGCCCTTCACAACCTGGCTCCCTCCTACCTCTCTGACCTCCTATTATATACTCCCTCCCGATTGAAAGGCATCCTAAATAAAATGTATTATTATTAGAACCTACCATAGCATAGGCTATAGCCTTCTGATGTAACACATTTAGCCTGGAAGTCTTTGATATAGAATAAAAAAAATGTCTGACCATATTCAAGGCTGTTAAACTATGGGAGAAACTCAGTTAATCTTTCAAACTGTTGCAAATTCTCATTAAAACATGCCAGCTAGCTGAAGAAAGCAAGCATTATTTTGCCATGTGTGTGTGTGTGAGTTATATATTCTGTCTGTATAGACAAGGTACAGTATATATATTTACCTGTGTATACATGGTCATACCCAGATTAATTAATGTTCAAGAGGTGATCCTGGTCTTTCCATTAATTAGTGTTACATTGTGTTGATGTTGTGCTAGCATATCTGATATACTGTTTGCTACCATACATATAGGTTGCTAGAACAGAAAAAAGTAGATGATGTGCAACTACAAAAGGTAATCACAACACTACACTCAAAAATAAGTAAAAACCTGCTTCAATGAATGTCAATGGTCAAAGTGGGGTTGCTGTTTCTAGTTATTATATAGTTATATGGTTGAGTATCACAAGCATTCATCAGGGTGCACAAACACAGTATAGTACACAGGTGACAAAAAAAAAAAAACAACAACCCCACTTTGACCATTGACCATGACCACTACTCCAATGCCATTGAAGCACTCTTCCCTTTATATATTTTATATATGTTGCTACTTTAAATTGTAGTTTTGATTCCATTGGAAGATGTGTGATGTTCTCCTAACATTTGCAAATTAATATTTAAACATAACATCAACCTAATGGATTTACTTCTTTGACCAAAAAGAACAGATAGGATATTTGTCACCGTATGCCATGCAGGTTTCGGCAGAATTTGGTGAAATACGAGTAGTGAGATGGTGTAGAGTGGACACGGTGGAGGAATACGATCACTGCCATCCCTGGGTCATCGCAAGTATAGTCCAGACCGGAGCAGGCGTGCAGAAGTGTTGAAGCACGGCTGGAACCAATACAATTCCTCCAGGGAATCAGACAGCAAATTACCGTGCTCAATCACTTACAAAGATGTAGTTTATGTCAAGGTAGACTGAACATGTAGTCTCGCCCTCACCGGTGTCAAACCACTCGGTGTGGTAGGGTAGCTAGGCTAGTAGCCTGGTAGCTAGGTAGCTAGCCAGGAGCTATTTTTTTGTACCTTGACAAATTGAAAGCAGTCGGGGTAAAAAAGTAAATTTCTTTAAATCTGTAAATCATCAGTAAAAAATAAAAAATGTAACGCTAACATAACTTTTCTAAGAGAAAAAAAACACAACAGTTAACCATCTAAAAATATGACAAAGAGAAGCGACAGACAATGGCACCAGCGTGCTCTCCCAGGGGAAAAAAAGAAAAAGATAATAAATAATAGTCATAAACCCGACCTAGTCTCTTTTTACCTCTGATACATAACTTCACAATGGTAAGAATAACCAATCAAAATAGAGTATTTGTAGGGAACAGCCAAGTAACAAGTAAATGATGATGGGATGAACACGTTAGAACAGATGAACACGTTAGAACAGTAAATTAACAGTAACAGTATATCATATTATAATTGATCATAGTTTACTTGTGTTTTATTGTTTATTTGTTGCTTTAAAGAATGCAAAGAGTTTTTTTCCTTGGGGATTCATGGTCTTTAGAATCCTTTTAACACATTTGAAAGGTTTGTTGTTTTCATAAAACATTTCATACATTCTCAGTGTAATAAACTTACTAGTACTTGTTAAATGCATGGATTAATGAGATCCTAATCTAACCTAAATCAATGGAGTGCCAACTCCGGGTAGGGAATGAGTCCTTACCCCAAGTGAAGGAGTTCAAGTACCTCGGGGTCTTGTTCGCGAGTGAGGTCACATTGGAGCGGGAGATTGGCCTGAGAATTTGAGCAGCGGGAGTGGTATTGCAATTGCTTTACCGCACAGTTGTCACGAAAAGAGAGCTGAGCCGGAAGGCAAAGCTCTCGATCTTCCGGGCAATTTTAGCTCCTACCCTCACCTATGGTCGTGATGGGTGGGTCATGACAGAAAGAACAAGATCACGGGTTCAATTGGCCGAAATGGGTTTTCTCAGAAGGGTGGCTGGTGTCTTCCTTAGAGATAGGGTGAGAAGTTCGGCTATCCGTGAGGAACTTAGAGTAGAGCCGCTGCTCCTTTGGGTCGAAAGGAGCCAGTTGAGCTGGTACAGGCATCTAGTACGGATGCCCCCTGGGCGCCTCCCTTGGGAGGTGTTCCAGGCACGTCCGGCTGGGAGGAGGCTTCAGGGAAGACCCCGGACTAGGTGGAGAGATTATATCTCCACACTGGCCTGGGAATGCCCCTGGGAACATCTCAGGATCCCCCAGTCAGAGCTTGCTAATGTGGCTCAGGAAAGGGAGGTTTGGGGTCCCCTGCTGAAGCTGCTGCCCCCGTGACCCGACTCCGGATAAGCGGGTGAAGATGGATGGTTGGATGAAAAAGTGAAGCGCCGGATGAAATATACATATAGAAAATTTCAACTAACAAAACCAACAAACCTATAAGGCTAAGGACACCGCCGAAATGTTTTCTTGGCTCAACATGTTTGGTCTTGTTATCCGTGTCATGTTTTCTATTTTAGGTGATAAATCTAAGTTTATTGTCCATGCACACATTTACAGAGCATGTGTTGGGGGAGGAGGCTTGATGTCTGATCTATTTGGACTGAGAAAGGAGAGCACCTTGTAGTTAAGCCTCTTTTTCTGATTACAATCTTTACATTCATACTTTCCTCCTGTTGGCAGGCAAGGACATCAGTTTCATGTCCAAAGTAGACTCCGCAACCTTGACAAGGAAACCCACCTTGACATAGCTGAATGGAAAATGGCTCGACTTGGGCAGTAAAGCTGCAAAGCACCTACAGTTCAAGAGACCTATAGTATGATAGGAACACCAAGGTCTATATATTTATTTGTTGATGATTTAGTAAGATAATTCACAAACCAACCTTAATTTGACAAGCCCATGAGGCAATGACCGACTGTATCAAAGGTTTTCTACAAGTCAATAAAGAGGGCAGCATTTTATTTCTTGCAGTCTATTACTTACTTTTTTCCACCTTTGCGGCTGCGTCGGTGTGGGCGGATTTAAAATGCGCAATGCGCCCTGTCTCGCTCCAGATTGCAGTGTCACCATTACTGACATGGGCGAGCAGCGAATCCCTCACAAGAGCTGCGCAGCAATGTTGCGCATGCGCACGATGCAGTGGTAAGCGCAGCCATTTCTGGAAACCGCATTCCGTCTGCGAACCTCAGTATTAGAATCAACATTAAATTCTGTTAACGCGTTGAACTTAGTAGTAGACCTACATATAATGAAATAACTCGTGTTGGATCAGCAACATCTGCTTCCGTACACCAAACCTTTACCCTAAACAACTCCACAGCCAACAGGGCTTAAAGGGCTCTCTCCTCCCTGGTTACTCAAGTGACAGACAGTGTATATTGATTTGCGTACTAAATATGTATCAAAGTCCAAACGGCAGTGTTTGCGCAAAAGAAGCCTTGGATTTGAACATCAAAACCATCGATGAGAACTTCGAAGCAGTCGAGAGCAGCCAGGATGCGACTGCGTCTGGTGATGACGCGGCAGGCGACTGGAAGTTAAGCAACGACCAACTGCACGATGCTGAACAGCAGGGAGCGCATAAAGCTGTACTGCAATATGAGTTATACTGTATGTATATTCTGATTTTGCATTTCAAGTAACAGTTGCATACTTCCCGAGTTCTTAATAATACATCAAATATATTCCAGCTCTTAATATTCCTTTTGCAGCCAGTAGTATGCTATTTATTAAGGCATATATTTCGAATATATTAACCATTAGGGTCATGTTTCAAGATAGTAGTTCCAAGTCAGCGTCAAAGTGGGAGGATCAGATTTGGGCTTTATTTTGGTGTGATAAAATAGGAATATAAATATTAAATAACATTTCATTAATAATCATATTTGAGCTGACCTCTTAAAGTCATAAATCATTCAAAACAACGTCATTTTCAGTAAAGGCCTATAGGCCAATTAACTAGCAAGCTTATTACATCATGAAGTAGTAGTATACAGTCCGTCATTCATATCCTACTTTCCTTTTTGTAGTTCTTATAGGTTTAATACTCTGCCATCTCATTCTATCAAGTTCTCCCTATATGTTCTCTCCCCAACTACAGTGCATGCACCACTTACTGAGAAGCCATTGCCTAGCACCTGTGACTTCTCCCATAAGGCTGTTAACTGCCTGATCAAAGCTGTGCAGTGCCGTATGAGCCAGTACATGAAAGGAGAACGCTCACAGTTTTTCCACAACGTCCAGGAGGAAATGGCCAAGAAGGGACATTTCTATCCTGCGGAGAAGATCCGTCGCAAGTGGAACAACCTTATTGTCACCTACAAGAGGGCCAAGGACCGCAGCCTCGACAAAGGAAACACAAAAACCTTGTGGGAATTCTTTGATGTGAGTGCTAGGCTAAGAGGTGACCTAGACCAGTGTGTATTGTGTTAAAGTGTAACTGCACCCTAAAATGATTTTTTAAGCTGTAAACGTGATGAGACACATCAATGCTGACAAAACTCCAGTTTTTATAAACATCTGGATCTTATGGTCCGAAAATGGCTCTACACATCATATCTGATGAAAATCGCCCTAGGACTTGGCTGGTTTCCAACAGTAGGCTACTTATCATCCTCTTTTGCATCATCAGTTCAAATGTTAATGTTAATTAGGTTCACCCTTCAACCAGTGCCATTGACCAGTGACACTGGCTCCAATCTGGAGTTGGTCCCCAGGCGCTGCACAGCGGCTGCCCACTGCTCCCTTGAGGGATGGCTTAAATGCAGGGGATGAATTTGGCAACATGTATGTGTATGTGACAATACTGTAAAAAGCACCTTTAATGGGGCCCCCCTCTCCTCCCCTCACCTCCACGACATTTCAGCATGTTATTACATTGTGCAGTGGGTGGAGTCAGGCTCAGATTTGGGGTGCAGTTACACTATAAAGGCCTTTGGTTTGAGGAATTTGACACAAAGTGTATTATCTTACAATCTCTAACACCACCTTTAAATGTGAAGTCAACTGTGCTGATATTTGAACTCAAAACACAAAACAAAACACCCATTTAATGCTCTATATTCTGAGGTCAGAATTGTAGAAACACCAAATCATTAAATAATTTTCTATATTTACATATATAGCCTAAAAAATAATTTGGTGTAATTTGACACATCTATACTGTATATATATTCACAATATATCCGTCTGTCTGTCTGTCTGTCTGTCTTTTCTCCGCCTAGCTAATGGATGCGACGGTCGGTGCTACTATCGGTGCTGAGATCGTCAGCCAGAGAAATAAACGAAGAAGTGCTGCATCATTGTCACTAGCTGTTCCTTTGGGGAAGCTCACCAAAAAGTCCTCCCAACAACCCGCGATCATTATCCACCCCAATGGCACCATAACGCCGGTGCCTCAGGTCGCCGCTAGCGCCCAGGGCGCCAACGTCTTCAGAAGCGACAGCAGCACAACTTCTCTGCCTGGGGCGGCCATGGCCTCAGGCTCGGCCGACACAGATCTGATGCCCCTGCTGTTCGTCAGGGAAGGCCTTGTTAACAACAGTGTTCACCAGGCCCGGGTGTCCCCGTGCATGTCGAGCGCCGCGTCACTCCGTCCCGTTAACACCCAGTCTCCGTCCCCGGCCCAAAGCGAGGAGGGCGAACCCCCGCGGTACATAAACATTAAAGGTCCGTCGGGGATGATCCGAGCCCGCCTGGCTAACGCTCAGGGGAGCCCTCAGAATCTCGCCAACCGCCCCTCGCTCCCTCTCACGCCCCCCGCCGCCGGCCCGTCCCGCACGGAGGGCCAGCCTCAGGTGGGAGGGGAGGTGGAGGGGGAGCGGGTGGCTCGCCGCAGGGCCGAGGCCCGGGCCAAGAGGCGCCAGCGGAGGGAGGCCCGCATGGTGGAGTGCCTGGGCAGGATCGCCACGGCCATGGATCTGCTGTCCTCCAAACAGGACACAGTCATCGCCCTGCTGCAGAGAATAGCCGACCGCAAGTGATGCCGCTCACAGGAAGTCTGATCCGTACAGCCCTAAATGATGTCTCTCCACCATGTCCTGTAGCTAGGCACTATGTCTGCATTCATCTCTATGTTCCTTCCATGTGGGACCATGCAGATGGCCTTAAACTAATGGAATGAAAGATATTAGTTTATGGCACAGAACAGCGCATATCAGCCACAGCTATAGCCATAGTTCTCACAATACTCACTCTGTCCTGATATATTCCAGCCTATTTATGTCCATATATTTCTTTAAAGCCATCTGCACATGGAAGGTGTCATGGAGATAACTAAAATGCCCTCTGCACCATTGGTGCATAGCTACAAAAGTAATGGTGTAGTGCACCAGGCATCTGCAACAGATTCAAAGTCATTTCAACTTTTTGGATGCTCAGTAGCTTGTTGATTCTTGAAATGTTGTTGTTGTTGTTCTAAAATAAATACTTAAACTAATGGCATGGTGGAATTATCCTGTTATCCAGCAACATTGAATCACACAGTTACATCTGTTGGCCAGTAGATGGTGCTTTGCATGCACGCTTAATCAGAGTTGAAACATTTTATTAAAAACAAATATATTTTTACATGCAAAAAACAAAGAAATATGTAATATACAGTAAATATGTTTGGGCTTGCACCCAGTCCCAAGACAAGGCACATTTAATAAAAAGGCAGCAGACTGCTTCACATAAAAACTAGTTAGATAATGCTTAAAAAAAATGTAAATAAAAAAATAAAATAGTAATATATTCAAATAAAAATTATAAAATGTTTTGCAGCATAGCCTATACGTCAACGTGGAATATTTGAGTTTAGCAGTAGGCAATGGATAATAAATGTTTTAAGTCTGGATGGAGTAGTGTTGGAGCATGACCTACATCTTCTGAAAGTTTATACCACCTATTTGTTGCACAGTAGCTAAATGCTGTGTTTAGTTTTTACTCTGGGGAAGGTTATCAGACCAGTCCCATGGCCAAAGCAGTTTAGAGGAGTCATATTGTGAGAGTATTTCAGCCTTGTTGACCCCGAACAATTTAGTGGTTTATAATATTGGGCTGCAGGGATTTGAGTATTTGCGTAATGTGTTAAACTATCTTCTTACTTATCTTTGTTATAACTCTAGTAGCAGCATTCCGTAGCTATTTATGCTTTTTGAGGATGACCTGACAAAAAAGACCATAGAATAATAGTCTAACATGTAGGTTAAGAGGAGTTTAAAAACATTGCATAATGCATTGGAAGGGAGGCGCTGTTTATCTTATTTCATTTGAATATGGTCCGCTGCAAAGCGCATTTGTCTTTGAAAATGAAATTGTTATTTGGGATTGCATATAAGTTTAAACTGTGTCCACTAAAATGCGAGGAATATTTTGAAAATGAAACTGCAATTTTGGGATTGCATTTTAATTTTAATTTAGTCCTCTATGGGCTTCCATAAGGCGTCACAAATAAAATGTATTATTATTGTTATTATTTAAAGGCTTATTTAGCAGAGCTTTATCTTGTTATTTTCCTCTTTTTTTGGCGCAACCATTAATTAAAAAAATCCGGCATATACAGTATATGAGATATACACAATATTAGATTTATATTAGATACCATGGTCAAATATAGTTTACCCCAAGATGTTATAACATTTATCATGTGCTGTGTGTGGTTACGGTGTTACGTAGTCACCAGCCCCGCTGGCGAAATGTACAAGAGTCAACAGGTAGAGATTTTTACATTCATGTTCTCAAATGTGTTTAGCATGTTGTTGTTCTGTGAGGAAGTCATTGACAGAGATGGCTACCAAGCATATTGTGCTGTTACCGTATCTAAAAGCGCTACTACTTGCACTCTCTTACCCAAGCCCAGCAATGGAGGTAAAGTTGGTTTTACATTCACACATTCAACATTCAACAGACATTCAACAGACATTCAACAGATATTCAACAGACATTCGCCAATAGCCATTTAGATT